>VZUI01074007.1:0-29663 GCA_013401135.1 Cettia cetti
ATATTCCTAGTAAAGAACTGCTATTCCTATTCCCAAATCTTTGCCTGAAAGCCCTTAATTGCAAAATTATAGTAATTCGGAGGGAAGGGGGGGTTACATTCTCCATTCCAGGGAAAACTCCAGTTTCCCCTGGCAGATACCTGTCTCTAAACCAGGACACACCTTTTTCAATCTAAGCCTATTTTAACTCTTTTTACAGAGCACAAAAAACCAGGATGAACATTCTGTGTCTGAACTGATAGGTCAGAATACTGGTTGGTATCCAACTAAATGGCAAAGGAAATTATGCATAAAGAAGAAAATTGTAATACAGCCATGGATCACTTCTGACACTTTCAATTAAGGTTTTGTTTAGTTAAGCACTTCTAAGTTTTAATGAGCAGTTTTGCAAAAAATTAATTAAAATATTTCCACTTTTCTTAAGTTGCCTGACTTCACAAGAAAATCCCCAAACCCCTAGAACATCGTATTTGTATTTGATTGTTTTCATGCATTTTACTTTCAGATAACTGCACTCCAGAGCAATGCTAACCTCTGATGCTGAATTCTTTGCAAACTAAGCACTCTTCACAGAGTTCGCTCTTCTTTTTATTAGGAACATTTGCATGTCAAGATTATTAAATTTGCATTATTAACACAGTCATTTTTTTAATAATTCTATTTCATGAAGGAAAGATTACTCCATCTATAGAAATGCATCTAGTAAGAATTGAAAATCAACTTCAAAACTGAAAATCTCTCCATAATTAATGTATAACATAAGTAAACCCCTAGGGTGAGCTTTAGCATGGTAGTTTTGTCTGGTAATGCTCTTCCTCCTGGTGTTTACTGAGATAGAGGTGTTTACTAAGATAGAGGAAAAAGTTAAGGTACTTGTTCATACTCATTTTAAAGCAGTGTTTATAAAAACACTGCATCTCTGAATGTGCTACTGTGAAAACTTCTGTCTTTCCTTCCAAAATAATTTTCATTCCTGCTACTCTTGAATTTATCAATTACCTTCCCAGTGAAAACCTAGCTAGTGGAGGGAGTGGAAAGGTAAAACACTTTTTTTATTATTATTATTTTTTATTCTTGGATGCATCGGACAGGTAGAATTCTTTCCCAATCAAAGACTGGTCTGATGACAGCACCAGGAATGAGAATCAGCACAAATTACAGAGCTTGAGATAACTTTGCTTCAGAAAAGAAAAACAAATCAATCCAAAACCCTCTACAAACAGCAGGTGTGACAATCCAATATCATACTCCAATTCATTTCCTTGCTTTGGAACCCACAAATATTGGCAGTATTAGCCAAAACACCAGAAAAAGCTCTATAATTCAAAATGTGCAATTGCTGTATTTCAATAGCAGTTTTTACATGATAGAAAACAACACAAGCTGCAGACAACCACTCCTAGGGCATTTCACAATTTCAGTGTTTACAAACATAATTTCTTTCAACAAAACTTAATGTTTCTTTTGAAGTTGCTCGGGAAATTTGCCCAGGTTTCACTCCCTCATAACACAGGAGATTTGAGTCATAACATAAATATTCCAACAGTTTTGCACCTCTTATTAAGCAGCAATACATTTCTACATCATCCAAAACAAAAGTAATGGAGTATCCATTCTCACAAAAACGAAGTATGCTTTAAAAACTACTTTGCTTTTACTCATTACAATAAAAACTTCAAAATAGTTTAAAGAGTGACCTTCATTATCACACTTTCAAATTTAGCTTGTTTTAATATTTCTCAAACAGCCTGGAGAATGTGCTTGTTGGAAAAGCAGGAATGTGCAGTTTATAAGATACATCCCATTGAAAAATCTCAGTCATAGAGAAGTGCTAAATTACTTTGCAAAATCATAGATGGTAATATCTAGTGGGCAATAAATTTGATTTCTCAAGAAGCCTGTTTCCTGACTAAATTCATGTGCATGCACTTATGGTGTGTTGGAGACTACTCTGGTCTATCCTCTAAATCAGAATTAAATACAAGAGCTAAGAGCCAAGGAGAAAAGGATCTCTCTGTCCCTGTTTAATAGCTTGATGCTAGTGGCATCACAGCTATTAGGGAAAAATAGCATGATTCATATTCCAGAGGCTCTAAGTACTTTTGGGGAAAAGAGAGAATGGTATCAGAAATAAAAAATAATAATTAAAAAAAAAAAAAAACAAAAATAAAATAAAAAAAAAAAAAACAAAAACCAGAAGTGGGAAAAAACTCAAAAGGTTTGCAGCTTTCACTTTGGAAAACAAAAAGTTTTCACAGGAGATAGGGCCACTGTCTCTGTTTCTATTTTCATTCTCAGGAACAAATATTACAGAATTAATTCCTCCCCTAACTTTCAGCCTCCTGCTTCCAGTAAGGTTGATTCTGACAAGACATTTATGCTTGCTTGGAAAGCAGTCAGACGCAGTGCAAATCCTCTTTTAAGTCTACAAAATTTTTACAACCATGTCCAACTTGCACTGGTTGGTGCTCCCTCTCCAAAACAGCCTTCCAAATCCACCACCAATGTATTACCTTTGTGCTGTTAGAGAATGATTTCATCTCTGTAATAATGCCTTCACTCAGCTTTGAAAGATCATTAGTGAAGGCAGCTATTACAACATCAACCTCAGAAATGCCATTAAAATAAACTAAACCTTTATTAATGCATAAAGGTTGACACTGCAACTCTCATTACCACAGTGTGTTGCCTTGCTAGTCAATTTTTCTTAGAAATATTTAAAAACTGACTTGCTCACTGCTGTCTACAGAGAGCGTTCACGAGCACTTTTTATTCACTTCTCAATGAAATCCAAAATTCCAGCTACATGGTACAGTTTTGTGTCCTTTTTCCTCCATTTAAGATAAGTTCCCAGACTGAAACATTACAGCATATTTCCTGTTTCTGGGATGTATATTTAAAACAGCTTATTCACCATCAGTGCCAACATGCTGACATACCACAATATTTTTTGCATGAAAAAGACTGCTTTGTCCCTTGCATTTATGCAACTAAGCAAGTTTAGGTGTTTTGTTTTTTTTAAAGCGGAATTTTTCTTCCTGCCTATTTCTCACAGAAATCTATTCTAGGACTTACCCAGCACAGCAATTCTATTTTGGTTGATGCTACTCAGAGACCACCAGGCTAAGCAATGCCAAGCTTCAGGCAAGTGAAGAACAGCTAACACTAGCAGTGCAGACTGGAGCCGTTGAAGACTGAATGAAACTTTGCTTTCTAATAAGCCCTGTGTGCATAAATACAGCCACACCTTAATTATCTCCACTCTTTAAATAGAATAGTTTAAACAGAACTCCCTCTATTGTCATAACTGCTTCTTATATCCATTTCTACTTCCCAAAATCCCCACAGCAGCATCAAGCTCTTCTCTAAACTGGGCTGCTGCTCGTGTTAAAAGAGGGCTTCTGGGTGGCCATGTGGGAGCAGTCTCCTTTTGGAAAGGTCACTGGGGTGAGGCAGCAGCCACAACTTCGAAGCCAGCTGTGCCCACCTCCCAGTTATCCCAGGCTGTTTTGTGTCAGGGTTTCTGGCAGGGATTCAGCTGTGCTCCTTCCTGTGATCCCAAGGCACCCCCATCACACTGCTGAGGTGGCAGGGCCTCCTCAGTTCTGGAAGTGCTATAGAGCTCCAGGAAGAGCAGGCTGGCTGCTGAACACCCAAGACAGAGTCCATCCAAAATAGGTATGCAGCTCACTGAACTAAGAGAATCAAAGCTTTCTTTGGAAACCAGAGGTCTGACACCTCTGAGCTGTTTTCAGATTCCCAACAGCTGTTCCATAACAGCTGAACTGCCATTCTGGAATCACTCAGCAGCAAGCAACCTCAGCAGTCCCCATCCCACACAAACTTTTGTGGGAATTTGTCAAACAGGACAGCAAGGCTCTGCAACTGACTGGAAACAGGAATCTCATCTGTCCCCTTCATCATGCTCTTGGAGAACCACAGCCCTTTGCTTTGGAAAATGAAGTCTCACAGAAGTCATCAACACAGCTCACATGCTCAGGGTATACCTTTTTTCTAGGGCTTTTTTTTTCTTTTTTTTCCTCACAAAAGAACCACATCTGGAGAAAAAAAAAGAATCATGAAACTAAAGTGGAACAGAGAGTTGCCTGCTACTGCAAAAATATTAAGAGAAAGTTAATCCGCTCAACCAACACTAAGTTGCCTATGGATTGTGGGCTGATATAAGGGACAGATGGCAAATAGCTGCCATTTATTAATGACTTAAATTGTCACTATAAATTGACACGACTCTCACACAAGTGTCAAGATTATTGTTCAACATTACAAAGTCTGAAGGAGTCTCAGATGAGCTCCAGCTACAGCAAAGACACTAGGAAGAAAAATCAGTGTTCATCTGAAATGTACCTAACTGGCCTCCAGTTTAATTGCCACTACTCCCTGTGCCCATTTCTCTCCACAGAGAGACCCTCATTCTGCTGGGAAAACTCTGCAATTGCAGTAATTTGGAAGTCTACAGTGCAAGGAGATACAATCATTCCTCAGATCAGGGACTGTGGTCCTTCTGCACGCGGTGCTGGGGTGCTTTCAGTCCAAAATAAGAGGAAAGTGGGCAGTGTTATTGCTAAGAGGCTGAAATGCATTCAAGTAAACACCACCTCGAGCAAAGCTCATCAATCAGCTCTTCTCAGAGAAAACTTTCACACCTAGTTCAATTCTGGTCAGCAAATACTGGCTAACACAAAAAGCCAGGAAAGCGTTGCCAAATTATGAGGAAAACTCTCAGTACCCCAAGTGTGGAAAAGGAGATACAACTTTCTTAAAATAATCTATTTTCTTTTTAAATAAGGAATGCATTAAAGCAATACTTGACAGTTTTATTAAAAACATTCATTAGCTTTCTCTGAAACACAGACTTGGGCAAACCTTATTTTCTCATTATTTTCCCATTTATTAGACCAGCCAAGTTTTCACTTGTTTCGTACATTAGATTATATCTAAACACCTCCCTTGCTTTGTTTAGCTCAAAAGGTCTTTTAGATCTAGCCTCTGGAACACAATCCCTTATTCTGCTGCAAAGTAAGCACATAACAACCCACAGCTTCACTCTGCGCTGATGTGATGTGTGATTCTGACCAGTACTGCCCTCTGGTTCTCGTAAGATTTTCACTCCCCAGTGCAAAGGGCAGCATAAACCAAGTGGCTGAACCAAGCAGGTGCTTTCACTTTGTCATCTTCAAGTGGCCCAGAAAAGGCAAATTCCTCTACAGCTTTGCCTTCCCTGCACACAGTGAGCTCCTGAGCTCCTCTGACACAGGGCCCTGGCAGCATTTAAGGGACCTGGAAAGCCCCACTTGACACAGACAACACAGCAAACACCAGGAGAGATCTAGGACACAGACACATCCACAAAAATATTTGGCTCCAGTAGCTTTTTGATTAAGCAATAATATAAAAAATACATCCATGGAATGTGAATTAAGGCCTGCTACAATTAAGGGGATGATCTCTTTAGACGGCAATTTGCAATTTCACTCTTCTAGCTGTGCCCTGACAGACGTGGCTGGCTGCACCTTCCAGAGCTGAATTAGGCAGTTCATCCAAAAGGAGAGAAAATGAACACTGGCCAGCAGGGCTGCTTCTGATGAAAATGCACCTCAATTAGACAGAAGTATTTCAGATCCTAGCAGCAGACTCTGAAGACACAGATCTCAGCTAAGTGACTCCTAACAGCTGCCCTTTGCTCCCACGTTTGATGGGGTGTGAAGGCTCTGAGCACAGGTGCCTGGGTGTTCTAAGGAAAGTTCCTCTGGGAATGTGCAGCCTGCAGGAAGCTGGCTCCCACCCATGGATGGCAGATGGCACCATCAAAGCAGCACAGCTGTACTGTAAGTAACTCCTGCACTAAATGAATTATTGCCTCAGCAATGAAAATTAGAGCCCAAAGAAGGGGAAAGGCAACAGTGCTGGAGACTGCACTGCCTGATTCTCTCTGTTGCACATTCCTGGTACATCCACCAAGCGGTGGCTAGGCCTGGACTGAGAGGACTTACACAACCTGTCTTTCCCGCTTCCAATACTTCAGAGAGAACCTTCTGCACACCAGCCCCAAATTCCAGTCTGTGCATTCCACAGGTACAACTGCAATGCCCCATCCTACCCATTCTGCAGGAATAAGCCAGGCAGCCTGTTTGCACAGAGAAGATTCCCCCAGTCACACGTGGGGAATCTCCACATACTTTTGCCTGTAAAACAACGATGTTGTTAGGCATTTGAGCCACACCTGGATAAAACCAGTAAAATACAGCTCCCCATCAACAGGCTAAAAACAATTTACTAGTATAATAGAAAGTAATGCAAGCTTTTATTTAATACCACAAAATATATGTCAGTATAGAAGAGAAGCAAGGCTGTATCAGTACATTTTCAGAAATTATTAGGTCTGCTCTTTTCAGGGTAACCAAGTATTATTTAATAATGGTTAAACTACAATGCAAATACCAGCATTTCAAAATGAAATAAGCAAAACACAAGGAAAAAGAAAAACCCAACCTTGCTTAAGGGACATCTTGTGCTAGATCAAGGCTAAAAAAGTCACACAGTACATTATTTCCAAAAGATATCAGCCTTGAAGTCAGTAGGCAAATTTTATTCTATCCACCAAGAGGATGGCTGGAATATGGAACAAACAGAACCACTAAACTCTAAGTTTGTACTCAGCTGAAGAAACCTGTCCACAGAAGAGTCTGGAGGGGGGAAAAAACGAGCTGCTGAAGGATTAGTGACAACTGGGGGAATAATCACCTTTTCCAGAGGGTTTTGATTGACTTTCACTGTTTTTCCAAAGAAGTCAATCATTGTGAGAGCCCAGGGGCAGGTACACAGTCAAGTCCAACCACACATCTTCAGTACACTGCATGAAGTCAACCAAAACTCAAACCAGCAAAGTACAAGAGAGATAAGCAAGAGCTTTCCATAGGTTGTTTGCTGCACCTTCTACTAAAAAAAAAAAAACCAACAAAAACAAACCACCCAACCAAAAAAAAAACCAACAAAAAAGCCATAGAAAGATTCCAAGTATAGCAATGGAGGCAGTCCTGCATCTCTCCCTATTTACTTCTATTGCCTGAACATCTCTTACTGTGGGTTTTCAATCCCAAAATGCTTTCAAATTTACAAACAGATCACAGAATTCCCTATCTGCAGCACAACTCAATTATTCCTTTATTTTGTTGGAGTTAAAAACACTTAAATGCATCTTCTCTTCCAAAAAATGCACCACATCTCTGTATTGTCTGCATACCAAATAAACAAGCATTTGCTTTGTCTACATCTATATCAGGAAAAAATACTGTCTTAAGTTTTTAAGTAGTGTGGTTTTAAATGTGACTCCTGACTGGACAGCAAATACCACGTTAAGTGGTTCACAGGCTTTACTAATATAGATTTTTATTTGTTTACATAAAATCTATTTCTTGCATGGAGAAGAAGTTGTCCTCCTACTCTAAGAGTAAGTAGAACTTCAAATTTGATGTCTGTACACAATTCTAAATTCCATCTAAAAACTGGCTGCAGTGATAGTTAATGACCTTATATAATATTATAATGACCCTAGTCATTATAGTTAATGATCTTATATGATAGTAATGTATATACATATAAAATATATACACAATGATATATCATGAATAACACATATAATTATATAAAATTATATATAATATATAGATATATAATGACCTTAGTCAAGATAGTTAATGACCTTATATAATATTATAATGACCTACCAAAGTGATGAAAACAGACTGCCCATTTTATGATTTTTTTAAAAGTCTTTTCATTCATCCAACACATTACATGGAAATGTTGCAGTTATTCAAGGAAATACTGCCAGTTTGTTTGGTATGAAAAGCATGATAGAACTATAACTTGTGCATCTACAAAAATAGAATTGTTCCATCTCCTGTATTGGCAGAGGCAAGAAAAAAATTACAATTTCACCAAAGTCACAATAATTTTAAACATTTACTTGGCCAAAATCTTGAAAAGGCATTCTTGTTAGCATGCCTTGGGGATACTGGATGCTAAAACATCTCCATTATGAACTTGAAGATTTCAATTTAATATATTTACTCATTTGAAGATTAATTACCCCCTCATCTCTAGGAATAACACACTTTCTCCAAAGTTAAACTCTAGTTCGTATATTTTTCCTAAGTGTGCTATTATGTGCCTCACAAAAATGAAATGCTGAATACTTTTAAGTAGCCTCTTCAAGAAATTAACAGGTCTGGTGGAGGTCACAGATTAGAGGAATCATGACCTGCTCTAAGAAACACAATCATGAACTGAAAGACCTACATCAAGGTGCTAAAGAAATTTGCTTTTGTTTCCAACAGCAGTGGCCCAAGCAAGAAGCCCCACTGATAGTCAGAAAAGTCCTGAAAAACAGAACAGGCCTAGAAATACAGATTTTGCTGAAGAGCTTTAGCACATTGCTACTGAGTGAGCATTCAAGTGTCCCCCTCACAGGGAGCTGCTGTCTCACAGGACACTCCTATGGCTGTCCTGTATCAACATTATTTCAACAGTGGATTTACATATATCTTCCCACGTTTAATTTTCCAGCTTCACAGAGAGTGGATACGTCTTAAAAGTTTAAAATGATCAGGTAGGTGGTTAACAATCCTTACAATAAACTAATTAATACACTAACTCCTTCCTTGGATTTCACCTCCAAGTTTGAAGACTTCTTTCCCATGTGGACTGAAGAATGGATTATAGGGAGATGCATATACATAAAAATGCTCATATACATTCATCTAGCACCCTCACATAAATATTACAACAGTCAGCACA
This sequence comes from Cettia cetti, assembly GCA_013401135.1. NCBI lineage: Eukaryota > Metazoa > Chordata > Aves > Passeriformes > Sylviidae > Cettia > Cettia cetti. The sequence goes on from VZUI01074007.1 coordinate 8,818, forward strand.
TAAATGGGTGGGTGATTTGTGGAGTGAGGCCAATTCTCTACACTAATTTCTGCAGCCTATTACCTACCCCTGTTTGTTATTATAATATCCATGGATCCCCACAGCAAGCTGAATTTGCTGTTACAAAGAATATAAAGCTTGTGCTAATGGCACACAGTACAAGGTAAGATGCAGGTCGTGAGAAGGTCACAAGAAAGTAAAAAACTGGGCAAAAGATCAGAATGTGCAAGCTCTTTTTGGTCTTAGGTTCCAGCATCAGCCATTTTCGAGAGCACGGTGTATGACATGTTGCTATCTACATCATCATACCACAGGAGGGAATAATCAAACCCTAGAAACTGTAGCATAAAGTCCTCTAAGAGCAGCATGTCTATTTGCTTGGAGACACTTAAGCAGATCAAATTGATTTGCCTTCCCCCACTGCCCCTCTCAGCTTCTCAGATTAAAAAGTAGCTGTGTGAAAAATCGAGGGTAGCTCTGGCTCTGGACATCATGGGCTGTTTAAGACTGCCAGGTAAGTACAGAAGCAGTACCCAGACACATCTGGCTCAGAGGAAATAGGAGCCAGGATCAAACAGGGTTTTCAGTGTCTGCTGAGGTGGTGACAGGCTAACTTTGGAGTACCATAGCTGGTGAATGTTCTGGACACCCCATCTTCCAGAGACACTTCACATGTCCGTTGTCTGGATAATCTCCCAGAGAGGAAACACATGGTTCTTCCTCAGCAAGTGAGATTCAGCATGCAAGAAAAGCACAGGGAGAACCCAGAACACGTGCGGAAGAACAAGAGGGAAAACACAAGAAGGTGGTTAAGAGAATGAGACAGAAATCACACTGCAAAAAGGAAAAGTGAGGGCACACAGGAAAAAAACTTGTGGAGACCTCAGGCACTGACCTGAGGTACATCTTTTGCAACTACAGCTCACTGCACCCAGCTCTGTGAAACAGGATGTGATACCTTTACACCCCTTGTCACTGCCTGCAGTGGGGACAAAGCCAGTAACAATTCTGATGACTCCAAACATGACAGAAGTGGGGGCCCTTCAGCCATAGCAACTGTAAGCAGAGGATGACTTTTGTTTAAACTTTTTTTTTTCCTTTTTTAAATTCTTATATTTAAAAAAAAAGGAGAAGAAAAAAAGTCTGAGGACACCCTCCCCTCCTTTAACAAACACTCCAGGAATCAAAACCCCTGCTGCTCTGACTGGACAAACATTCATTAATAATTTGCTGGATTGCAGGAGACAAAAAAAATATTGCATAAATAATAGACCAATTTGATTTTGTTGGATTAAAAAACAAGGTATATATGGATGCAAAGCCATTATGTCTTCTGTAATTTCCTTCAAGGTTTTTTCTTTTATAAACTATTTACTTTCCAAGACTGATCTACAAAAGTAATTGCACTGGAGCCATTCTAATGGCTCGCCAGACATTAAGTTCACCACAAGTGAATTTACCCATTCAACTTCTTCATGGAAGGACAACAAAACAGTAACTTTAAATTATTATCTTATTCTAACTTACTTGGTACAATATAACAGATAACCTTACACTGACCCAAAACCTCCTATACCTACTATACATTATACTTCAATTTCATGCCCAAAGGAATTTTTTAGGAGTTCTTTGTATTTAGAGGCTAAGGGCAGAAAACCCCACTGCTCCTGATATTGCACCTCCCACACAGGAGCTCTCTAACCCAATTTTACCTCAGTAACTTGCAGCTAACGCAACTCTTCCCAAAATTTAATCCAGACCAGATCTGTTAATTCTGTAAATTCCGCATCAAACTCAGTGATTCAACTATGGCAGTCTCTATATTAGAACAGAAAGCATTAAGGACTAAATTTGAATTAAAAAACCACTTCTGTTGTTTACTTTGATCTTTAAAAATTAGTCGTCAATCTGAATTTCCTTACTTGAAGGTTCAAACCTTTCCATCTTGCTATGCCTTCTATCTAATAAACATACAATTACTCCTCACTCATTTAAACACAGGCAAAGGACCATAAGACCAACTTTTAACAAGTTGGTATTTGGTTTGGTTTTGTTTTTTAATAAAAAATGAACTTCAAGTCTCTGACTTCAAGAGACATTGTTAGTCATGGTACCTAGGCCCTTGGTAACCTGGGACATCAACACAGCAAACAAAAACATTTGACAAAAATCAACCTTGATATCATATGTTCACCCTGCAGAAAAAAGCTTCACAAACAATACCTTGCATAGCAAATACATGGGTGTTCATGTGCCACTGGCCTGACAGCATGGATTAGGAGAAAACAAGATTAGATGAAAAGCCTGACTTGGACTTATTTTACCCTGCTAGCATTCCAAAGCCAATGCCAGTGTTGCAAAGAGAAAACAAACTGAATTCTCCTGTGAGCAATATTTCTTCAGTAAAACTGGTAACTAGATTTTGATCACTGAGTGTTTACACACAAGCCAAAAACAAAGAACCACCTCACCTGAAACAAATCAGACTGCTGGCCTTTGCCAATAGCCACTCATTAATTTCAATCAAGGAATCACTGTCAACAGCTGATGACTTCTCTCCCTAAGAGGAACAATTGGCAACAACTGCAAGGGTATTAACCCAGTACCTGTTTTAATGTCACAGATGTAATGATGCAGAACTAGCCTGAGCAAAAATTAAAATAAAAAGTAACCCAGTATCACTAGGTTGCTCTTCAGTTTGCAGGAATGTGGGTATTCCCACGGCACAGTCACCACTGGCAATGAAACTCACCAAAATCTCTTCCTAGCTATTGAAAAATATGCCACTTTGCTTGTAGCATCTCTCATTCTAAGTGTGAGAAAATTAAAGTCAAAACCTAAGGAAGAAGAGTAAAAGAATGTTCATTTGCTGTTATTGTTGGTTTTAACCTGACCTGGGAAACAATCTGTTTCTGCTCCTTAGGTATGACATTAGATATCTCTTATTTTTGCATGGCTTCATTACTAACAATTCTTCCTCCTATTTAGTAAGCAACCAAATAGTGACAAGCTTTTGTACAACATCTGAGGTTTCCTAAATGCCATGTTTATAAATATAACTGCAGATACAAATTATTCTTGCCACCTGTCCCTTAAAATGCTAGGCTGCCCTTTAAATGTTTATTTTACCTGAAGTTCATCCATGTTGTGGAAGTTAATGAGCCTCCTGAAACTGCATCATAAATATCTCCCTCTCTGCAGCACTTCTTTTCTATAGGAAGTGTCTGGGGAACCTCTATAAAGATCAGCCAAATGTGGTAAGAGCCTTTTGCCAATTTGTGCATCTTAAAAACAGAGTGAGATTCTTTGTAGCAGCTGCATACAAGGGCAGCTAGCACACAGATTAACTGAGAAGCGACATTTCTCTTCCATGTTCAAAATACAAAAAATAATAAGAAAGCAGAAGGACATTTTAATTCCAGACCATCTGCCTTTGGGCAGGAACCCAGGTCTGGAGAGAAATCTGAGGAGCACACCTTTAGAATTCCAGCCTGCTCATCACCTGTGGCTGTCAATGAACCAGGTTTCAGGGCTGCTTTGCAGCAGACATCAAAAACCACACTAGGACTGTGTGTAAACCCCTCTCTAGGTCAACTAATTGCCCTCACTTTCCTCAGTTCTTGAACAAAACCAGGGAGACAGATTCTTTTAGGTTTTATCTCTGCAGTCATATTCCTTTCAGTGCTATCACAAGGGAATAATTACATTGGGATTTGGTTCAGTGGATAGGAATCTTGGGTTGTTTTGTTTTGGTTTTTTTTTCTGGGAAGAACCATCAAGGGAAACTAATTGTAAAGAACTGTTCTGATAACTTATTTTTAATAGGAATAGTGATTATAATTTTAGACCTTATTTTTCAGGGGTTTTTTTGCTTTCCAGCTTTGCTAGATATTTTTCCTGTAGGCTGCTTGAGAATATGGACATAATGCTCACATCATGTGAGCAGCCCCCTGGCATCAGAAACCTCCAAGAGGAGCACAGGAGTAAGCTGCTGAAAGGAACAGTCATTAGCAACACTCCTTTGGAAAGCAAGAGGAAAATATGGATAAAAGTTAAAGAAAAGCTCAGACATTTTGACATAACTTGTGAAATAAATATGAGCATAACTTTAAGGGTCATTACACCTGTTAGGCTACATATCATGGTTATGGTGCACATGTTCCCAGCTGTCTTTAACCAAGGAGGGGTTTATGTTGGCAGTTCCTTAAACCATAAAGTTTCATAACATTCCATAAAGTTCCTCACTCCTGCAGCACTGGGAGCCCCACACCTCTAACCCCACCTACTGAGCTGACAACAGTGTGCTGAGAACAAAAATCAAAATAATAAAATCGGAAAGCCAGTTTCTTCCCCTCTACAAAGTATAAAACGAAGCAAATAGATTTGCTAGAGTGCAAATAGAGAAGAGTGGCATAGCCACCAGTGACAGAAATCTCTATCAATTTAAAAAGGCCATTTGACAACAGCCCAAAGCTTCCACCGCAGCCCCTGTATGAATTAATTCTGTAATACACAGAAAATAAAAGAGCAGGTGTGCATTTATGTGAGACTGTGTGAAATAGGGGGAATAAATGCAGATAGCTTGACCTGTGAGATGTAATCCTTGTCTATTTTTAAGAGCATTTACAGAAGGGCAATTGAGGACTCAATATCAAATAAGTCTAGATACGCACACTAAATCTGACAGCCCTGCTTGTACAGTGTTAACTCCTGTACCTACTCAACCCAACCTAAACCAAAGACTGTTTATAATTTATTAGAAAAGAGAGTAAGTTAAAATTAATCCGACTTGCCATGGCACTGCTAGATCATCATTTGACTCTGAATTTGAACCTTTTACCACAGACCACCACAAAATATTGTTACAGTGTTTTAGGTTTCACTAGTTTTGGTAAGAAAGAAATCTCCATGCAGGGGTACATCCTGCTAATCACAGCACAGCACACCCACCCCCCACCTTCAATATATCCAGGGAACTGCAAGGGAATTCCGACCAGGAACATTACTGGGTACTTATCATTGGAAATTTCCTGCTTAAGCCCACACGGTGCTGCTGGGTTGTGAAAAACGAGGTCTACTTTTTTGATAAAATTTAGAAAGTTTAATAAAAAGACAATAGGAGATAGAGGTAATAAAGCAAAGGGTTAATGGTTGGGTGCTTGGCACTCAGCAAAGAGCACACCTGCTATCTTTGGAGACATTCCTTAAATACCTTTTCTATTACATTAGCCTGTTGCATATTCATAGTCCATTATGCATATTCATACTTTTCCAGGAACTGTTTAGCATGGCCACTCTTTGGGTCTGCCTTTTTAGAGCATGCCTGTTTCTTAGCTGTGGTTTTTAGTCTGTTCTTTTTATCACTTTTAGTTTGGGCCTTGGTCTATATTTTTTTTAGACAGCAGATGCTGGTAATTGGCATATTAGTAGCAGGGTCTCCATCACAGACCTGGATGTTATCCTAACTAATGTTATGTTCACTGAATGTTATCCCAACCAAGCAGACAGTTCAAGCATACTATATCAGCTGTCACTACTATACCTAATTTTGCTAATAGCAGAAATGAAAACTAGATCTATACAGCAAAGCTATTTTAACATTATACATATAGCATTTATCTTAATACTTATGAAAAGCCAACAATATAATATGTATTTATAACATGAGTGAAGAACAGGTCCTGTACTGCTCCCCTTCCCTTCCTTGGAGTCACCTCCCGACAACAAGTGAGGCTGGATTGGATATGGGTGGCTACAATCTGCTCCCCAGTTTAAATTACCCCTAATTGCTCACCTGAGGTTACTTGAGTTCCATCCTCAGTAACAAATGCAGTTTCTATACTTAGGCTGAATGCATGGACATTTCACACCAAGTAGAAAAAGGGTATATTCAAGCTACAAAAAATTCACTCTTCCTAACACCACTTTGGCTAAATGTTTCTTGGTCCTTGGGATTAGTGTAATCCTTGTTTTAATCTGGATCTGGTTAGAAACAGTTAACAACAGAGCAGTGATATTTTTGAAAAATGCACTCTGCTCTTCCATAAACTAAGTTTTACTGTGAGAGGCTCCATAAATAAATCCTGAAGACCCTCTTAAACTCCCTCTCAAGTACATTTTGTAGGACCTGAGTAAGGGCACAATGTAGAAACAATCTGGTCTATCAGCCTCTGCTGTGAATAACAACACTTGAGTACTTCATCTTCTGCAGTTGTTGAGCATTTCCCAGAGGTCATCATCCCCAGGGAGTTCTCCTCACATAGCTCACATCACTTGCTAGGGATCTGCCCACACTGTTTCTCATGTTTGCATTCCATGTAACATATTAATCCAGAAAAGCAACAAAAATGTGGAATGCATTAAAAAAAAGATTTATGAAAACATGTATTTTGAGTAGGCACTTCATGTTACAAGCCGCTTTTTCTTAGTGACAATTACTCCTAGCTGATTTTTCCACTTCTAACACTGCTGCCAAATCACTGACAAGGACTTGCAGGAAAAGATAACTAAACAGAGAGAGAAAAAGCAAGGCATATGCTGAAATCATACCAGATCTCATGTTATTTCTTGTGACTTTCCAGACTGAGGAAGATTTCAATAACACGTAATTGTTCTAGTAATTGTTCTACATTACTAAAAGAAGCCAGTTTTAAAGTGACTCGTAGTACACACAGAATGGGGCAGGCTGGAAGGGACCACAGGGGAGCATCATCTGGTCCAACCTCCCCGCCCAAGCAGGGCCATCCCAGAGCACAGGGCACAGGACTGTGTCCAGATGGTTCTGGAGTATCTCCAGTGAGGGTACCTCCCCACCCTCTCTGGGCAGCCTGTTCCAGTGCACGATCAGTGTACAGTGACAAAGTTCTTCCTCATCTTCAGGTGGAACTTCCTGGGCATCAGTTTCTGCCCTTGCCTCTTGTCCTATTGCTCAGCACCACCCAGCAGAGCCTGGGCCATGCTCTGACACCTCCCTGCAGACTGACAGACATGGATGAATACTGTGCACATGGCTGCAATCAGCATTGTTCAGGAAATTTGTTCTTAACCTCTTTAAAATGCGGGGGAAAGCCACAAAGCAAAACCACATATGGCATAAGGGTAATAATTAGCGAGACCAGAGAGCAGCAGTGACACAGATTAATGCTATTTATTCATTGTCTTCTAGGCCTGTCCAAAAAGCTCTTCAATAGCAGCCTCATTTCATAAGCTACTCACACAGTTAAAGCCAGCAAAAGCGCTCAGCTCTATCTCAAAATGAAAATCATTAAATATTTTACTAGATCAAGGCAGGCCTAGATCAAAGCTAATTATTCAAGCACCTTTATTTCAATTATCTATAACAAGTTACTTTCTGCAGTGCTGCTGCCAGAGGTTACCCAGACCATCCCGGGAGAAGAGGCATAGATTTTGTTGAGAGGTTTGTCTGAAGGTGTTCCAGTACATGGGGGTTTGAAGGTTTTCTAACGCTTTTCAACATCTCACTTATCTCACCTGGGATATCAGATGACAGTCACTGGAGTGCCACAATAATGTTTGGGGTTTTTTTCAAAGAACTGTGACATCCTTTCCTCGCAGGCTAACAAATCTACAGACCAAGAGCCAGCAGAGCCTTCTTTCACAGGTGCCCATACTTAACGAAAACAGATCCCCAACTTGCAGGAGAAGAGCAACAGGAACAGTGAGGAACATCTCTGAATGCAAAGCCTGCTCTGCACCTGTAACCCCTAGAATCACACATTCAATGCTCCCAGGCTTCAACCTTTTTTTCCCCAGGAATGAAGGGCAGCACATTACTAATATCAGCCTAAGGCAGATGGAATGACATCACCAGCATTCTCCTGCAAACCTACCTGGTCTAAATCAGGGTCTAAATCACCCTACCTGTTACTTGTTTTGCTGTTGTTTGTAAAATTTGATGTACATCTAGATGAAATATGTGTGAGGGCATCACGCAGCAATATTCTCAAGCAGGCTGTGCCTCCTGCACAGGCATTCATCTTCCCTACAGGACACCTTCTAGGTGCATGGAGCTTTATCTTCCCCTCTGTAGTGAAATCTCACCAAAAAACAAAAGCCAAACAAACAAAAACAAAACCCCAAAAACAAAACAAAACAAAACCCATCAAAACGAAAACCAAAGAGTTTTACTAGTTTTCTGGCTGATCTTTTTAGCAAATATATTTTCAATCTTTGTGTCAGAGTGCAGGTTATATGAAAAGAGTAGGTGAAGAAATGCAATTTTGAGAAACAAAGAATACTAAAAACCAAAGCTATAAAAAAGTCATCTTAAGTAACAGTCTAACAACACCTAGGAGAGACAGCATCTTAACTTCATTTACTCTTTACTCCTAAGCTTTAAACACATTTGAGACACACAGTTCTGACAGGGAAATTCAGAGTATCAAGTTCATATTCAAGTGCCACTGAAACAAGAATATTACTTCTATGCAAAATAAAGCATCATCAAAAAAAATCACACTGATGAGTGAGTCACCCTCTTTTGCATGCCAACTTTAGCTATCAATGCTATCATTGGTTATATAAATAAAGGCATAATGTTAAGAAATTCATTTAAATTAGTGTCTCTGAGCAAAATGTAGATAGATGCAGGTAAGACGCACATGACACAGGGATGGAACAGTGACCAGAAAAGCCTAGATAAAATTGTTTCTACCTTAGCTATTTTCACAAGTTAATGAACTAGATCAGTGATGTGCATTTTTACTGTCTGTTAGCCAGGCTATCAAATTTGTATATCATTGATGCCAAGAAAAAGACCTGGCAGAAGGAATACTTAGCTTTGGAAGCACTTGTTCAGCTTGGTAAGGAGCAGAAGATCATGCTGATGAAAGCGGGAATGGAGGGAATGGGCATGGAAAACCACAGGTAGCATTAAACACTGAGACCACACCTATCTCAGTAAATCCATGGGGTGAAAATGGTTGAAGTTTCAGAATGGAATGGAAAACATTATCATGCGTGCTTGCCCTGCTCCCGTTGTTTATGGCTGCTGCTCAAGGACATCTTTCATTTGATCCAGCACTGTTTGGTAATTAAAAGTGGTGTAACAGGAAAACAGAATGGAGAGATGCTACAAAGAGCACCATACCACTGCCTACCAAAGGTACAATTCACATGGAAAACAACATTTGATTCAAATTCACTTTCATGTCTAATGAAGCTTGGTGGCAACATGACAAACCTCAGCTGGCCTCAGTCTGTCACCATCTGAAAGTGACAGATAAGACAGTGCTCTGTGGGATAAAGGGACTGATGAAAGGAATCGTGCATATAGTGAGACCAATAATAAAGAAGCCTCTAATTTTGTCTACATTCTTTTGTGTCCTCCTGTCCATCCACTTGCTTTTCATCTGCATACCATGATTGCTTGTTGCAGTGGAAATCATTCAGGACAAGAACCCTGACTGATTTTTGCACAGGGCTCCACACAGCAGGAAGCATTCAGTGCAAGCCTCTGGCCTCTACCAAAATAGAAATTATGGGAAGTAAGGTAGGGGAGCAGCTGAGGGTATTAGCATGTTAGTAATGTTAAATCTCTGAGAGCAGCACTGGACCCACAGTGAGGGGCAGAATGACTGGCAATGCAGGAGGCATTTTACCTCTGACACATGGCTACATCGCTCACCTTTTAGTCCTTTCTTAAAATTCACTTTCTCCTAAAGGCAATTTGTTCATGCTCTAGAGCTTCACTAATTCTATATTAACAAATATCAGCTGCATAATAAAGGCCAAGTTTAGCTTTTATTTTTAACTGAATGCTCATCATCTCCAGCAACGTCCCCATTTTCCTCCTGTTTGCTTCTGTCTTCCATATCTCTTGTTGATCCATTTTGGCTTCAGCCTAACTGAATACAGTAGGTCCATCAAGAGGGCTCTCCTATTTCTGTCTGTAAAGGAAACTGAAGACCTGAGCCACAGTTAATTCATTTTTATTCATGTTAATGTAGAGAAGGCAAAGAAACTGGCACAGTAATAGGGAATCACTGTAACACATGGGGAGCTTTGCTGCTACTGGCTCCAAATGAGGATTCTTTTCCTTTTGGTAGCCTTGTGTTCATAGCACTTCTAACTTCAATATTCTACCGTTTGCTTTACTGCTCACAGAAAAGTCCAGCTTTAGTGTTCCCTCAGATCTCACTCTGGTTTAGCATTTTTACATCCCAAGAAACAGGTACAAATATTAGCTAGGGAACAACATTGTTTTGTCTCTGATCAGAATGTTAAAAGACAATTTACAGTAGAAACACTATGGTGGTCTCCCTTACAGCACACCACAGGAAAGCTGTGTTTTCAGGGGCTAAGGAAAATCTTGCTGCATATCTTGGTTTCTGGCATAATATAGTATGGATTCAAAGTAACACTGTGCAAAATTTAGCTACTTTGACAATACCCTTGATGCCACATCTGTACATGCTTTGGTGATATTCTTAAAAAGTTAGGGATGTTGCCAATTTGCCTAATTTCCTACATACACCAGAGCAAAAATCAAGGACTACTTTAACCTCATCTGTCTTTGCGAAGCTACATCAATTCACACTGACTAGATTTGACTTACAACTCAGTACTGCTCTCTCATATAGCTAGCTCTGAGATTTCTGAACAGATTTTCTAATGAATATTTTCAAAATTTCATGAAGTTTCTGGCCTTATTACTCTTCACATCTCATCTGTGCTGTATCATTTGGATATTATCAAGCAGAATTAGATTCCAACAGCTTTACATGAATGTAACATCACAAAATGTTCCCAGAATTGGTGTTACTGACCCTATTCTCCAGGTAAAATCAAACAAGAGTTAAATTGCAGAAGGGAATTAGGCTCTCAATCTCAATGCAACAAAAAATACATCATATTCCCTTTGTCTTTCTAACTCTGAGATGTGTGTACCAGTAATCTTTCACAGCAGCTCCCTAAGAAAACCATTCTCCAATCCTCCAGCACACAAGGTTTGAAAAATAACACGGCTAAAGAAATTTTGTCTGATTTGCCTCCCAAACACAATGTGCTCTTGTTTTTCTTCACTCCCGCTTCTAGTTCCACACAAAACTTTTTCTTTCCAGTAGTATAAAAGTGATTACATCTTTTTCTGTTATACATGGAATTTTTAGCATACTTCTAAATAATTAAGTGAGCAGAAAGGGGAGTACTACATGGCCTGTCCGTTATTGCCAGTTTTTAACTTGCTCCTCCTGTTCTGAATATCCTCCATACACCTGCCTGAAGTACGTTCAAGAAACCACAGAAGGAGAAATTGGTTCCTTTTCAGATCTTAAGTCTATCCTCTGCTACACAGTCACGTTGTAACATTTAAAATAAATTTTTAAAGAAGTATTTTAAAAGTAAAAGATGTTGTCTGCTGCTGGAAAGCAAGACACACCCCTCCGGTCAAACAAAGCAATATTCATTTATGAAAAGCAGACTAATACAATGAGAAGATTTGTGTGCCACATGAAGGAAATTACAGACACAAAGCTTTCCAAGCAGTCTTATTAAAGCCCCAGAATGCCTCATACAATCAGAGGGAAAAGGACAGCAAGAAGCTTAAAACCAGAAAAAAGGTGAGTGGATTATAGATAATACTGACAACTTGAAGGTTTATTGGTATTTCCAAAAGAAAATTCCTCATCTCACTCCATGAATGACCAAAAGCAGTAAGAAATAAACCAAACTCTGCACTAAGCTTTCCTTCTCTCTCCCTCACCTTCCCTTTTCACAAAGGCAGAGCTCAGGGGAGCTGAAGTGGTAACTGGACTGACTCCTGAGGCAGGAGGGATTTGTTCCTTGGGAAGGATTCCCTGGATGAGCAGAGTGTGAGCCCAGGACAGCCCTGGCACTAGCACCTCTGTTTGCAGTGCCCTGCAGAAGCTGAGCTCCCAGTGCAGCCAGGGTGGGAGCCATGGGGTCTGTCTGTCCCTTCTGGTGGGCACTGCAGCGTGTTGGAGGTTTGCACAAATGGGATGGGACCCCTGGGAGACATTCCTCCAACTTCTATTGCGGCATCAGCCTCATACCACTCCAACCAGGACCTCTTTCTCTGTCCATGATCCCAAGAGATTGGCCTCTTGTCATCACAGACTTACAGGAGTGTTTATTCAACATTCCACTTCATCCAAAAGATGCTCCATGATTTGCATTTTCAATTCCAAGTATGAACAGACACCAGCCACTGAAGAGATGCCACCGGGTTGTTTTACCCCAAGGTATGAAAACCTCTCCAACTATCTGCCGATAGGGTTTGAGACAATTGAAAGATGGCAACAGTTCACGTCCTGCCAGCAGCAGCCAAAGGTTTCTTTGTTACAGGGCATTTAAAAAACTTTACAGCCAACAGCATATTGCTAAAGCTTACAGACAGCTGTTTCAGCTAATCACTAAAAGCACATGTACACCTGCTTCAAACAATGCCTGATTGTATGCTTTCTATTAACAACACAAAATACTCTTATTAAGCTTAAAACCTTCCACTGTTTTGCTAGGCATATCTTTCTGCAGTCTTAAGGTCTATCCTAGCCAAACTTAAGACTCAGACTATTGTTTCATGTCCTTGCTTACTGTGCAATTGTAACATTTCCTATTTTCAAGCCTTGCAGCTGCAGCTAACTCTTAAGTTCTTCTGCTCCTTCTGTTTCTGGGGCCTGCTTTCACAGCTTTCTGAAAGTCTTCTTACCTTTAGTATTTCCCATACTGCAGGAGCCACCCAGGTACCAGCCTGAGCAGGGAGCTGAAGCCAGCAGCACTCACCTGGCTCAGGTACTGACACTGAGTCTCTGCGTCAGCCCCATTCCCCACCTGGCACTGGGCTTTGCACAACTGAGGCACAGTGACAGATCTCAGACTTGCCTGGCAAACCCCGTGGCTGCTCTGTCACCAGTCCCAGTGGCTAAAGGTTGCACTCAAATACATACAGAGAGATAAAAAAAACCTCTGGGCACTTACACATCACTTAAGCAGCACAAAGCACTTTCACAAACAGGAACTGTGCCCGTGCTACGGAGTTGTGAATTTACAAACAGAATCCATTCGACCTGTGTGTGGATACACTGGGAAAAGAGTGAGTTCTACAAAATCCTTATGACAATACAGAAGTCAAGAATGAATTCACAGAATAATGAAGCCACAAAAAAATTCCAAGACCACAGTAATTGCATTTCCTTGAAACAGCCGCTGTCAAGCTCCTCAGCTTGAAATTAAAAACTGATAATAAGAAATTATTATGAAACTCAGAATTTTCAGATAGGAAAATTCTCATGGTTTAAGGTAATTTTGCTATTAGGGTAATTTTTAGACTCATTTGTTGCCTAGAACATATTCTTGAGCAGCATTATTCCACATATTTTGTAATTTGAAAATATTGGAAGATAGCAAATTTCCTTAGCCTCCCATTTCATCAGCAGCATCTGCTGATAGCTCAGCTATCTGTGCTGCAAAGCAAAACAATGCACATAACCAAAGGACATGGATCTAACCATGCCTCAGCTCCCTGTGTTTCTGTCTCCAGCTGACTGCTGCTAAGGAATGAAACATCAGACCTTAGAATGAGAACTCCAAAGTTGTTTTCACACTCAGGGCTACCTCTGTGGCGTTTTTTTCATCCCCACAGCTAGTGTTTTATTCTGTCTGCATGTGGGCATTCAGTGCTTTTATTGACATGAAGCAATTAGGACATATTTATACAACCACCGGGAGGTAATCTGCTTTAATTTTTTGAAAGGGAAGGACAGGGATAACAGGTGAGGAAAGGAGTGAATACTGACCTTGTCAAAACTTTTTTTTTTTCCCCCAAAGCAATGAGAAAAACATTCTTTCAGAAAAATACAGGATTGAGCCAACAAATATAGCATTTGCATAATAAGTCCCAGCAGGCTACACACTATAGAGTAAATTACTATTGGGAAATACTACATATAGATGATAATTTTTCTGGATACTCTCTACAGAACAACTCAAGAGTAGAGATGCATAGAAGTTGTCATTATTCATAGCAATTATGTATACATCTCCACAGATGAAAAGAAATGCAAGGAAATACATGACAAAAATGTGCATGTTATTGAAAAAAGTTTATATGAATTTAATCTAATATCTGTATATTACAACAATCATGCAATATATCTGTTAAAATTATATGTAAATATTTAGAGATACACAATATACAGATGTGTTATATATTAAATATAAATCTGTGTGTAACATGACAAAAATTGATGTGAAATTGCAGTGCAACAAACAGTTGTTTTCTAGGCAAAAGCCTGGCAGGTAAAGGGTACCAAGCCCCAAGAAGCCTTAAAAAAGAAGCAGTACATTTTTTCACACCATCACATTAGATTACCAGTGTGAAAAACTGCAAATAGAGAAAAGGTTGAATATGGAAATCAATAATCTTTGTCAAAACAATAAGGAGAGACTGTCAGGTTTATGGAATAGAGCTGCAGCTCCATGTATTAACTCAGACATTCTGATGTCAGGGTCCAGCAACACTCTAAACAAGGACTGACTTGTTTTCCTCAGCCCTGTCCAAGACTGGCCGTACTTTACCTAACCCTGCTGTAAACCTTTGGGAAACATGCTTACAGCACCTCTTTCAGCAACTCAGAATCTGAGACAGTCAGCTTTTCAGCAAGTCAAAAGGATTACAGAGTAATCCATCAGAATATTTTTAAGACTCCAGTGTGAATTTACAAATATTTTTCCTAATATGTATCACAAAATATTGTCAAAGCTCAAGCTCAAAGTACAGATTCAGTCACCACATGATGAAACTGTTCAGGAGTCCAGATAGAGTTTTCTATTCCATTTCCTCCCCGAGCAGTATCTTGACAGTAGGTGCTGCCTGGCATGGCCAGTTTAATTCTTGTGACAATCCCATCAAATTCCACAGACCCCTTAATAACTTCTGAAAAAATCTTTTATGCATGCAAATCTCAAGGATCAGTTTGAACACAGCTCCAAATTTGCACTCATCATATCTGGGAAGACTCTCATCTCTGAAACTGTGGAAGGAAGAAAAAAAGGCCCTGTCACCCTTCCCACCGCGCCCTCAAAAATCCAACAAACCCAACCTGACATTTTCAATTAATCCCCTCTTTCCTCAGAAGTTGAAAAATCACCAGTCATAATCCAACAGGGAGTTTACTACTAGTCTTCAAATGCAGACTATGCAAGCTTTTGGGAGCTCTCTAATCTTTAGTGAAGAGTCAAATATTATTTGAGTGAAAAAATAAGCTGATTTTCATCTTACTAATTACTTACCAGAAATTCTGTCCCAAACCTAATGCCACTGGATATGTGCTAAATACTTTATAGAAGCTGAATAGGTCAAATTTTTTTTCCTCTGTACTGAAATTTTCATGTTCCGGAACTGAAGAAAGTTAAATACTAACATCTGTCAAGAAAAGTGTTACGTGTTTTGCACAAAGTTCCTTTTTTGCTCTAACTTTGAAGTTCACCATGTAGTATTTACAAATAAATACAGTAAGAAGAATCCAACATCCTGACTACTACTCCTTTACTGATGTTGAAAACTAAAAAATGGTCTCATCATTTAATTTTTTTTAATTACACATGTCAAAGTCTATAAAATGCAAAAGAGCACAGATTGACAGGATTGTCTTTGTAAAACTGGAGTTTTTTGCCTCTTATTAAAATCTTTATCTAGCACAAAATGCATTTGTATAATATGTCCTACTGGTTTTCACTCCCACTGAGATTTTGGTGTCATCAATCAACTCCTCTTTTCTAATATCCAGTGCAGGTCTGGGAGGGCTTTTTTTGATCCTAGTTTTGTTTTGAAACACAGGGCAATTATGGCTTCCAATGAACTTGGTTGTGCCTTCGCTCCATAATACACCACAAATAAAGTTATAGAAGAACACATAGAATTTTCAGCTCTTTACCTATGCCACTGCCCCACTGCTTTTCACCATTTTCCAGCCAACACAATGGTGAAAGAATGCTGCAGTTAGGAGCTAAAGGAAGCAAAGGATGGGAGGCCTTCCCTCATTCATAAGTCTGCAAAAGACCCTGTGATAGGTGAGACCCCTCCATCCTTCTGTACTCATAGGGAATGCTTTCAGAAAAAAGCATACTGGAGTGGACTGTGCTTTCTTTCCCAGGCCAGCCTGGCTCTATCCACATGGAGATTCTGGAAACAGCATCAAGTTGCTCCAACAGTAAACCACATTCCTTGGGCTTTCTCCTTGCACCCCAAACTGTTCCTCTGGGAAACAAGTGCATCCCTGGCTACAGCTGAGCCTTTTCTCCTTCTTTTCCAGGTGGCACTGCCACAGGGAAATTACTGTAAAGCAGGGCAGACCCAAGCTGAAAAAGCAGACTGAACAATTCCAGCCTTAGTGTGTTAGGCACACATTTCAGACTGCAGCAAAACCCACGAGCTGTCAGTGCTCACTGTTCTGGATCGAGCTGCAAGGCTTAGCCAGGAATTGGGTTAGAGTTACATAAACCCTAATTCAGAAAGGATTTCAGCTCATCGTCTGCTTCAGCTAACACAATTACAGAAGCAGCTTTGTCAATACACTGAAAAGATTTATTCTTTGCAAATGTTCCTGTTGCATTTACAGTCAGAAAGGAATTAGGACAGAGACAAACGATGCCCACTGTGTATGCAAAGTTTCCAAAGGAGACAAGCAATGGGAGGAGTTTGGGTTCATGTTGACACACCATAGATGGTAGGGAGGTGAATCCTCACAAACCCACAATGGGGAAAAGAAAAAGCACATGCTGCTTCCCCAAGAGATGTCAGCAATTACCCTGTTTACTGAAATGAAGGGGTTATGAAATATGGCTTTGTCAAGTTTTTAGTTAAAGCTGCTATAAAATTCTGCAGTAACTGGCCATTCACCTTAAACCACAGAAGCGTTTCAAGCAATTGATTGATGAAAAAAGCATGAAGAACAAAGAACTCCTATGATATCCTCAGCTTGCATGTCTCAGCAGCGTGCAACTAAGCAAAAAGCACCAGAGGAAAAGCTCTGGACTCTGACATCATGATCTGCTGGCCAACTCACCTTCCTTAACATCCACATATCTATGCCCCACAGAGAAGCTGTCTCACCACCACTGAGTGGGAGAGGGATGGATCTCAACTTCAGCACGTGCTCCTGGACTTTGTATGACAAAACTCAACATCTCAAGCTCGCTATCTCTCACTTGTTCCAGGTGCTGTTCATTCCAGGAGCTGGATTCTGCCTGTCCTGAGTTATACAGACAAGAAAACAGGCAGGAGCTTTGGGTAAACCTTTCAGAATTAGGTGAGATATAGTATCAAGTCAAATAACTTTGACACTCAATACATATAAATATTCAAATCCATAATTCTTTCTCACACAGGTTGTTTAAAAGCTATTGAGTAGGAGAGGAGTACTTGTACTGTTTTATGGAAACATACAATTGACTCATACACACAGGGTTTGCTTGACAAGAAGAGATGCCTGGAGCACCATTTAGCAAGTAGGTTCTGTTAAAAGTTAAAAAATTATACCTGAAAATATCATTTATATCAATTCAAACTATAGGAGGTGAACCAGGATTCAAGTATCTCCAACCTTTGGCACATCTGAAACACACAGCATTGCTTTTTCTGGATACTTCCATGTGCTGCTGGTGCTCTACACATTTTGCCACACATGTGGAAGCCACAGGTGTTATTAACTAACACAGGTCAGGACAGGAGCTGCTCACAGCAGTTTGCCTTCCAGTTTCACATCTGTTACATTCCAATAACTGACAGGCATGAAAAACAACCTGACATGCCTCTCATTTGGGGGTGGGATGTGCTGCAGGAACATGCTCACTCTTACAAAATGCATTAACACATTCATATTGGGGCTCCTGAGAAATCTTTCTCAAAATGTAAAATGTGCTTTTTTTTTTTTAAATTGTAGGTGAATTAATATTCACATAGTAGACTATATAATTATAAATAAACTCTCTCACTCTCCAGTACTGACCATAACACAGCTCCTGATAACCACAAAGAGATCTGCCTGCAGCATGCAGCAAAACCCTATTTAGTCATTACATCTTTCCCGCTCATTTCCAGCCAGAACCAGATTTAACAGACCTCTGAGAAGCCAGGAGACTTGAAGGGTCTGAGTGGCAGCATAAAAAAACAGAACTGAGAGAAGAGGCAGCAGCCAACCAGAGGAATGGCACACCAGTGAGCCCCCTCAGGATATCACATAAGAATTTAGCATTCTCTCATAAAACAAACTAAAATTATAGTGGAGATTTCCAGCAGAGAGAGAATCAAAGACTTTAAAATCTATGGCAGACTTTAGGAGTTCGTGGCAGAACACACATGCAAACCTGAACAGATTCTTTCTGTCATTTCTTAAACCAATCTTTGGGGTTCTGTTTTTGGAACTTTGAAATTCTTCAGAGCAAGGGGGAAGAAAATGGGAATTGCCTGGATACCTCTGAGAAAAACAGAATTACATGTAAGGCACCTGTGGGAGTATTAGCAAATCCTAAGAGTAAAGATAAAACAAGAAAAAGTACACATTACTTTGAGCCTTAGAAGAGTCTGGATTTAACTTAGTGGAAAGAAGGCAGAGGATTCCTAGTCACTGTAATGAAATGCTACACTAACTGAACTGCAAAGCCATAAAAATTGGTTTCTGTTCACACCAAATCACACTAAACGTGCATTTCACCACGGGATGAAGTTCAGGGGCTTAATCTACAGAGCAATGCCATTTTTTGACATTATGTCTGTACATTGTCTACTCAATTTTAACACATTTTCACTGCCTTGAAAGGTAGCATAAAGGGAGAGTAACATCTTGAAAAACTAATGTGCTCAAAATCTATGAGTAAAATATCTTCAGAGATGAACAAAGCTCTGACTGCATTTTAATTTCAATATTTCTCTATGACCTGTTGTTTCAGCCACAGAGACCTATTCCAGCTGTAAGATGCAGCTTATTAGTAGCAAACTACTCCAGTGCTAAAAAGGATAATGAAAGAAATCTGTTAGTAACTGTGAAAGAAGAGTTGGCAGGAAAAAACACAAATTTTCAGATTAAAAAGATAAGAAAGTAACTCTTCTTTCAGAAATAAGAAAAGATGTTTCTCAGAATGCCACAATGTTGATGGAAGTTTTAGGATAGGAGGATTTCTGGTGGAAGAAGCCTTACAAATAAGCGGGAGATGATCACTGAACTATGGATGATGGAGCTCTGGGGCATGGCAGCCATTTAGCAAGCTACCAGAAAGTCAGGTTTTCCCTTGATTTAGTGCAGCCTTTAGAATCAAGCTATTTGAATTTACTCTCACAAATGCTAGCCTTAGTGCTTACTGGTGCCACAGCTACTTTGAAATAGGGATCAGCAGTGCCCAGAGATAACACCACTGCAGAATAAACACCTGCCAGCTAAACTGACAGCTCTTCAAAGAGGCCTCTGGACACCAATCCCACAAGAGTCAACAGCAGCTGAGTTAAGCTGGAGGTTCACAAATTGACCAAGCGAAGAGCTACCTTTCTCTGCCTGAAGGCTCACTGTCAAAAAGGTCCAGGAAAGCAAATTATACACGACCAAATTCCTGCAGTTTGCAAGTAGTTTTTCACATAAACTCAGTAAGAATCTCCAAATCACATCCTATATTTAATTAATGCATGCATCTTGTCAGTCATACCAGTTTACAAACACCAGTCAGGATAAAGGCACCACAGTATTATTGCTACATCAGCAGCCTCCACAATCACCACAGCTTTCCTAATCCAAGCACAAATGTGAAGTGGTGTCACTTGGTTGATCCCAGTGGTGTGACATTACAGCCCAGCTAAGCAGTGACAAGTATGGATTTCCTGTATCCATCTCAAAATATACCAGCCTGTGAATCTACAGAAAAGTGCATAACCCAAACTGATAACCTTACTTGTACTGAGTAAATTGGTGCTAAACAGTCACATTCCCATGCAGTGAATCCAACCGTTCTGAACTGCCCCTTAGCATTTTTAATTAAATAAATAGTGACATAAAATTACAAAAAAAAAAAATCAGTTTGAACTAAATGAGCAAGTCTTCCATATAATCATAACATCGAAGTGACAGGATTAGGGCAGCACTCCCTACCCTCTAATCCTCTTTGTTAATCAGGTCCTCCACCACAGGTTAAATGAGGACCCACTTCTTCAATCAACTGTTTTCTGAGACACCCCTCAGTATCTATTTAAACATTTACTCAAAGCTCTCAAGTTTTACAATGGCAAAAGGGTCAAACAGCAGCAGAGAAGTCAACTGCAGGGTCATGGGGCAAAATTCTAGAAATTATTACCAAAGTAAGATGAATGTACAAAGAAATCATTTCTTTAAGCTAAATAATTGCCATTTTGTGTATCTTTTGAAACAAATCAAGCTTTTAAATTACATACTGACTCTTCTTCCCTCATATAATTTAGATTGTAAAAAACCATCAGATTGAGCCCAGCCTAACACTTTTAAGTCCACAACTAAACCATGCCTCTATGGATGCAAAGAGATGTAAATTCAGTCGGTGCAGTGATACTGGGCCTGGGACACTGCAAAGAGGTGCAACAGAGGAAACAAAGATTTCTTAATATGGAAACAAGCAAGAGACCATGCAGAGCAGATACAGAATTTCTCAGCAAAAATGTTTAAAAAACCCAGATTAGTTTTCTTGGGTTTCTCTATGACACAGACATTTAAACGCAGAAAATTGATGATGATGATGATGATGATAATAATAACAACAACAACGATGATGATAATAATGATAATGATGATGATGATGATGATGATGATGATGATAATAATAATAATAATAATAATAATAATAATAATAAT
>VZUI01074013.1:0-32958 GCA_013401135.1 Cettia cetti
CAGAGAGCCAAACGTGTCCTGGGCTGCACCCAGAGCAGGGTGGGCAGCAGGGCCAGGGAGGGGATTCTGCCCCTCTGTTCTGCTCTGCTGAGAGCCCACCTGCAGGGCTGCATCCAGCTCTGGGGCCCCAACACAGAAAGGACATGGACCTGCTGGAACACATGGACCTGTGGCCAGAGGAGGCCACAAAAATTATCTAAGGACAGAAGCACCTCTCCTGTGAGGACAGGCTGAGCCAGCTGGTGTTGTTCAGCCTGGAGAAGAAAAGGCTTTGTAGAGACATTATAGCTCCTTCCAATACCCAAAGGGCACTTAAAAGAAGGCTTCTCAAGAGTACAGGGGCAAGTGATAGGACAAGGAGGAATGGCCTTAAATTGAAGGAGGCTAACTTTAGATTAGCCATAGGGAAGGAACTCTTTCCTGTGAGGTTGGTGAGTCACTGGAAGAGGTTTCCAGAGAAGCTGTGGATGCCCCATCACTGGAGGTTTTCAAGACCAGGTTGGATGGGGTTATTAGCAACCTGGCCCAGTGGAAGAAGTTCCTGCCCATGGCAGGGAGGTTGGAACAACGTGATCTTTAAGGTCCCTTCCAACCCAAACCATTCTAAGATTCTATGGATTTGACAACATTTATATGAAAAAAGCCCCTCTATGATCCAGGGGGCTTATCCAGAAACTTATGAAGTTTCTTTCCTACCTGGCTGTTTTTCATATCATAAATTAAAGGTTTTGTATAAGACAAACTAAAGATAATACTGAGCTCTTACTGGGCTTCTTAAATAACTAGTCTGTATATCCCATTTGCCAGAACATTATTATAGAATATTATAAGTTTATATATGATATAAACTAATTTACATTTCTTTCCTTCATTTACCTCTTCCAGACTTTACATCAAGTAATTCCCAGTTTTAGAAACTCTACCTGCCATCTTCTCTCTTCTTTTAAAACCCTCTTCAAAAAGCTCTTGCTTAATCAGACCTGAAAATGCTAGCCTGCCCTTTTAAGATATAGTATGGCATTTTATTTTTGTTAAACCTTAAATAATGGATCACTCATCTATGCCACAATATGAAGTGGCTCGTGGCCACTTTCTCATGTTCTAATAGTAGTAGTTCTAGACTTCTAAGTGGTTTTTTTAATTCTCTCATTTTTCAGCTGACTTTTATCATGGAATGCCATTCTGTGAAGTTTAATTATCTGAAAAAGTGTTTGCTAGAGTCAAACATGGGTATGCACAAGACCTGAATAAAATATTGCCTTTTTTGGAAAGAACTAATAGAATAACTCGGATTTTCAAAGACAAATATTTGCAGTATTATGATGTTTAGTCTATAGAAAAGTCCACACATTTTTGTAGTCTTCCATCAGAGCCATTTGAAACTTGTTCTTGTTTCAGATCTGAAGGAGCCCTGCATGGAAAACAGTTAAGGCATTTTTTTCCAACACTACCATCAATCTCCAAAGGATACTCCCTCTCTCACCAGTCCTGCTTTTCTCACCTTTATCACAACATTGCTGCAAGACTACCAGTTTAAATACAAAACTGCAAAATTTTAAAAAGAAATTAGAAAGACATAAGAATAAAATATCACTGCCATAGAAAGTTTAACCACACAGCATACACATTTTCTGTTCCCTGTTAAAGCTGGCAACTGAGCACATTTGCTGCTCATGCATACTTTGTAACACAGCAATGCGAACACTAGTGCAGGTCTTGACCCTTTAAGGACTTTATGGTATTTTTATAGATTTCTCTGCATTTACTAACCAAAATCCATGTATAATTTGCTCCTATACAGGCAGCTGCATTTCTCCAGAAACCTCCTCAACAGCCATTCCAAAAAACTGGGTAGAAGGAACATGCCTATAACTTACACATCTCTGAGCACCACCTGAACAGAGCTCCTGCATACTCTAGCCCAGAATAAAATACTCACTCAACAGCTTACAAAAAAAGCAGTAAATATGCTCATCTCATACAATCAAGGACCCACTCGAATCCTGTATGGCGTCATGAGCCTTGTTTGCTCTTACTTACTAACACACTGGAAATTATGGTTTAGTTGGAGACTGTTTTCTGTGAGGCTAAACCAAACAGGATCCAACATGGATAATAGTGAGGTGACCCTCTTCCCAAAAACGACATCTTTAACATATACGGTTTTCATAATATTGCATGTGTAATGAAAAATACAGGGGCACTAGAGACAGGATTTGCTGCTTTCCTTGCTATAAAGGATATCTTTAGGGAGGATTTACACACACGTGCCTTCAGGACATGTTGAAGACTTTCATACACTAGAGATGATTTCTAGTAGAGAAACAAGACAGAAGGGATAGTGGCAATGATTTTACCCTCATCCACATTTTAAGATCAAAAACGTTTTCTCATTCATAAATTTCAACTGCCTTCCTTATAATGAAAATGTGAGGACTCAGCCCTTGCTCAAGTTTCCATCTAGCACCCAGAATTCATGGCTGCATACTGGACTACAGTTGGCTTTGTTTTCCTGAGGAAAATCCCAGGTTTTACCTTTCTTTTCTTGAACCGAAGATACAGAAAGCCAGAAAAACTTCACTGTTGTAGGGGTAAAAACTGAAATGCACACTGACTCTTTGTGCTTCATAGTATGGAAGTGATAACTACTCCTTATTTTACTGAGTTAGAATCCAGTATATGCTGTGTAACAGAGACAGATTTACATCAAGCTACAACACAATGTAAGGGAAGCTTTGTGGCTCAGTAGTACTTTTCCATTGGCTATTTTTATATTAAGAGTCACATGTGTGCTGCAAAGTTATAAACTAAAATATAGTATACAGATTGTGAAATTTTCTGTTCTAGGCTTGATTCAAAGGTAACACTATTCACACATCTCCTTGCCTCACACAACTGCTATTTTGATGCAGATACACCAGAACACACAGGAAATACACAATTTCACCATCCAGTCCCCCACACGGGGCCTGGCCACTGATTTGTGCAGCATGAGGTTAAGCACAGACAAAATATTCAGCTTTTACCAAGAAACAGGACAGTTTACAGGGCTATTATCCCAGATATCTCTGCCTGATAGCTCTATTTGTTTTCTGACTGTGCTAATACAAAACAAACTCCTCCTCATCAGGGATCATTAATAAAAATGTAATGTATCAATCACCAGACATAATGCAAAGTTTATAAGGTGAGAAACTGTATGGTTTTCCTAGCTTTATTGACAAAATTCATACAGAGGCATAATGAAAATGAATAATAAGCTGCCACTAATTATCAGGGATCTTATGTGACTGCATAAAAAAATCTTGAAAGAGGAAGATTAAGAAAAATTATTTGTCAAACAAAGAACTACAGGAGCAAAAGTATACATGAAAAGCAGTTTAAAACTTTACAGAATTAGCAACATTACAACAAATAAAAAATCTGCAGGCCACCAGGAAGAAAGGATATAATAGTCTCTCTAAGGAACAGATAAAAAATGCAAGCTATCCAAAATGAAGAGAAAACCATGCAAAGTAGCTGCAGAACGAAGGGAATAAGTTTATTGGGAAAATTCACAACATTGACTAAAAGACATCCTAAGCCTTGTAGAAGATGAAAAGAAAATCTTCCCATCCTGAGCCAATACAGATGGAGAGAAAAAGGAGCAGATGTGCCTTTTTTGTCTTTAGTACAAAGTTAAATTGTGCAAGATACTGATGAGCATTCTACATTGCTATTTCTGCTTCTGTAGTTTTACATGTTGAGCTTTATAAACCGGACAGCAATTATGTTCTTCTTCCATTTTAAAATGAAAAATGTGTTGACTGCAATAATGATTAAATCATTTCTAGAGATGCAGTCTCACAAACTGCAGTACAGACTAAGAAAAAAACACCCTAATCTTTCTGTAGGAAAAATACTTCAGATATCCTAAGAACCTAGTTTTACCAAAAGTTGGTATACTTCCTGAAGTTATTTAGCAGTCAGGAGTGTGTTTACATGAATGACCAGTAATGAGCTTTGCTGTCCTTTTCTTACAGGCAAGTAAGAAAACAGAAGAGTTAGTACGGAGGCATGTGTATGCCTGATTTTCTGAAAGGCCAGTGCTGGTTCTTGCTACAGAACAGATAATTCTACTGTTTTCATAGGACACAGAGAACAGCAGGTTCTATAAAGGGACTATTTGTAAATTAAAATATAATTTACACAGGGCTTAATATCTGTGGGACATTTATAGAAATGTGCTGCATTGCATAATCCCTTACTATAACTAATATTCCTTAAAACTAAAATGCTCTTAAGATAGACCAATTGCCACATTAAATAGCTGGGTTTCTTGAACAGAATGTGGTATTAGTTGTTTGCTTGTATTAACCCAAACTGAAAACTTAGAAACACCCCCTAAAAGTGAAAATTCCATTCCCTATAATATTTCATTAGGAGGACTCCTCAGACATTAAATAAACTTCCTACACTGACCCTGAAGCACTATGATCTGTGTTGTTTGACCTGTGACAATGCCTTGCATCCTATTTTTTTTGTTGTTGTTGTTTGTTTTGTTTTGTTTTTTATATCAAGCTGAAGTTTGACCCATTCCTTGTGTCTGTGCCACCTGGGATATGTTTTCCACCTCCACAGTCAGCCTCAGGGCAAGTGAATCACAGCAATCCCTCCTGAGACCTTCTGTCCTTTGGGGAGAAAGGAAGATAAGTTTTGTAGCAAGCCGAGGGTCAGATGTGACACTTCTGGAAACTGCATGTTTGCCTCAAATTGTGCAAATGTGGCAAAGGGGATTGTGTAACTTCTAAAGAAGCTTTTGACCTTGCCCAGGCTGGCCTGGCCCTCATTTTTAGCCCTCATTCTGCTACAGGTCACCAACGATTCTGATTACACCTAGGATATACACTAGTGAGAGTGAAGTGCAGTAAGACACTGAGGAATCAGGTCATAAGGAGCACATTTCAAAGAAAGTATGCATTTCCACAGTGCATGCTAGCCTCAAAGCTATACTGGTGTGAGAGCTAAATACTTACAATTTATGCAGCAAATTTAAGGCGTTTTACAATTGAAGTATTTTTAAACTTTATCCTTCCCTCATTAATGGGATTTAAAATCTGAAATATAAAATTTAAAAGTTCAATATAAAAAGGATTTTGCAAGTTTTTGTGCAGCTTTAGCTAAACATCGTTGTATTCCCTCATGTCAGAAGATGTCTAAAGCAGCCCATAGCAACCAATCCCTCAATTACAAAGAGCTTTATTAAAGCTATGCCTGTCACAAGGTACCTGAGTACTCAGAGATTATGGGGTAATACCATCTCAGTCCCATGGTAGTGAAAAAATATGCCTGTTTGGGGGAGGTGCTCAGGCATTTTGCCCTCCAGCAGCAGCAGCTGAACCAGCCAATTCAAGACAAAAAACAAGCAGGCCTGCTTGAGAATGAGATCTTTCTTATCTCACTCCTGTGCATTCAGCTCACAGCCTGGCTCCCTGCACACACCTGCTCTGGCAAACTCCCAGAGTTTGCCCAATTTAAACATCTGCCCAACACCCCTCCCTGCTCAATGCAGTGCTTGCCCCAGAGATTAAAGACATGTCCAAAATTCAGTTTTACATTTTTGAAAGCTCTCCTGGAGATGCGCTGCAAACCCAT
The DNA here is from genome assembly GCA_013401135.1 of Cettia cetti. Classification (NCBI taxonomy): domain Eukaryota; kingdom Metazoa; phylum Chordata; class Aves; order Passeriformes; family Sylviidae; genus Cettia; species Cettia cetti. The sequence continues at coordinate 5,635 of VZUI01074013.1, forward strand.
TTTCAGACTATGAGGAATGAGCAAAACTAGAGGAGACATTAGGAGGTGAGAATGAAACAGCCTGGAGACACACTGGATGTCTACAAAGGTGCTAAGAGGTGCCAGAGAGACATAAACTATTAACCTATCAATTAAGAGTAAGTCAAAGCTAGCAAATGTCATGTGGGACCAATAAAAACCAGAAGAGTTGATTCACCCCTCAGCAGAGCTCTGGCACCATGTGAACTTGGGTATTTGTCAGGTACCTTTCCTGCTGTGACAAAGCATCATCCCCAGCGCTAGTCTCCTCCTCACGTCTGCTGAACCCTCACTCTGTATAATGAAAGGCAGAGAACAGCCCAAATTAAACAGGCAGGCAGTTCTCCCTTACCAGTTTGAATAAATGATAGCTCTGCCTAGCAGTATCAGGACCCAAATCTATATTAAATTTTTACCAATATCTTTTAGAGCAGCAGTTTCATTTACTGAAAAAGAGGGAGGAAATAAAAGAAGAAAATTAATTATAAGGCTGAAAGGTTTGTGTTTGCCCTGCAAGGACCAAAGTACCCCAGCCAAAGAGTTGTCTGGCAATGCAGAAGAAACATGGGATGTTACAAGATAGTTTGCAGATGAAGAATATGGCAGAGCAGCTCAGAATACAACAACCCATCTCCTGCAGATGAAGAGAGAGAGGATTGCTAACTGGACAGTATAAGCAATCCCAGGCCAAATGGAAAAGCTTCATCACTTTGTTTTCAGTGCTGTCTATTCATTCAGAGACACAGCCAGTGTTCCACAGGGAGGCAGGACTTGTTTGGGGGTATGAAGGCCAAAAAAATGAAAATTCTAAGATAAGCTGAAAAGTGTGTTCTTATTTTGCTCCTAGTACTAGAGAACAAGACTTACCACTTAAAAAATTGTCATACTAGATGCAAAACCATGATCTACTGGAACAGAACAGCCAGGCATCTTTGTTTAGGTTTCTACAAACCTTGTAAAATTAAGTGTTAGGAAAGTCTGGCCCTTTAAACTGTTCATATATCAGTTTTTCACTGACAGTTTTAGCAAATTAAATGTAAAAAACTTCCTTGAATGAAATGCAAAATTAATGTTCAATATCTCTGATGAAATAAAATTATCTGTATTGATTTGAAAAATATTTGTTTGAAAGATTTGAAATTATTGTTGAAATTATCAATCTATATTGCCCATTTTGAAATTAAAACTAAAACATCTTTAGAGCATTTTCATCTCTATCAGTTTTCATCATTTCTTTGCCCACCCTATTATGACATAGTGGTTAGAAGCTTCTTTTTTTTTTTTTGAGAATGTTTGCTATCTGTTTTTAAGTTTAATTTCTATAAAATTTTGAGCCTCTATGGCAAACAAAGGAGGAATGAAGATCCAAATGAAAAAAGTATATGATTAATAGGGTAGCAGCAGCTCTTGGTAACTTTCACAAGACTGAAATAAATGCGTGTAATGATCATATGCCAGCACAGTGATAGCATGAAAGAAGGCTTTTGTAGGTTTAACATCCTTACAATAATAAAAATTAACACTTTACACAAAATGGAAAATTAAGAAAGCTTCAAAACTTCTTTTTATTTTTTAAATGTTTTTATTGGAAGTTCTTGTGAATTTCCCAGATATTCACAAAGCACTAAAGTTCAAGTGGTGGAGTTTAAACAAAGTAACATATTTGCCCAAACTCAACCACCCTGTTACCACCCTTATAAATAACCTAAGATCATCAAAGAACATCCATATTTCTTCAGTATTTTACTCTATCTTTGTAAAGTACATAAAGCAAAGCCATTAGAGAGAAAAGCTCACATTATTTCTTTCCATAAAATATTAATCATAAGGAGAATGCAGAAGAGAGAAAAATTTAATTCATTGCAAAATTACGTATCAGAAGCAATTGTAGCTTAGAAAATGCATCTACAGTTTTAAACAACATCAGTCCTATCTGGAAAGTTAGGAAGCAGATACATACGCAAGTAGTTCTCAGCTTTAATGAGATGTAATAGACAACACTGAAAGAGGTGGTATTCCAGCTTATCTATATCACTTAAATTTATTATTTCATTCTACTGGAATCTATTTCTCTGACTTTAAAAGCTGAAAATAGGGCTTATATTTCCAACCCACTTTCAGCACGGTTTAAGGCAGTGGAAATAATAATTGTATAAGTAATAAGTGTATAAGTAACATTAGGACTTGTTTTCAAGTGACAGGATGTACCAGAAGGATTTGTGAGAGGGCACATGAAGCCAGGCATCTTGTACTACTTGGAGCCATCTTTCCATTTCACTTCTTGAGTAAAACTGCCAGACTCTGCCTCCTCTGACATAGTTTGCTTCTATTCAGCCTGATACCATAAATCTGCCTTTCCCCTTACTATTATTATTTGGGAAAATCATGCTTAATTAGTTATATGACTTAATTTTATATTAAGTTTAAAATTCTGGGTTTTTTAGTACGCGTTACAGCCTAAGTGACACAACTGGATTCTTGTATGTTGTTGTTTTTGGGGTTTTTCTTTTGCCTTTTTTTTTTTTTTTCTGGGCCAGGTCACTGTACTGATGACAGATCATCTAGTCTTTTCCCTATAATATTTTTTAAGATTATCATGATTGGTGGACAATTTTTTAGTTGACCACATGAGCAAAGACATGATCTTCTGAGAAAAAACCCTCAGAGAAGGTCTATTTTTCTCCTAGATTTTGTCTTTCTACATTAAGATTTAGGTAACAGTAAGATAGTTTTTTAGACTGACAGTTCAGCTACACTTACCTATAAACTTCTATTTCAATTTTACATGTGCAAATTTATGCTTTTCCTTATATCAGAAAAATTTTGCTTAAAATAGATAGTTAAACAAACACCTGCTCATTCCAGCTTCTCTCTTATGTCTCTAATGACACCTTCATATTACATTTATCCTGTAAATGGATATGTTTTATATGCAAAGCTGTAAAATAATCCTACCTATTCCAAATAAATGATAATAATAGATTTCCCAAAATGTTTCTTTCATAAATCAAACTAAGAAGTTTCCTGTTGATGATTTTGTTCTGTTATTTTCATCCTCTAGCAGAAGAAAAAGGTCTGAGTAGATTTTAAAAAAAATTATACTGGAATTCAATTGAAATAAATATAACATACTGCATAAAACCATGATAAGGGAAGGATCCTGTCATAAAAGAAGCAATTCACTTGTCTGCTTTTTGGTCCCATCTTTCACAGATGTTATGGTGGGCAGCAAGAGAGGAAAGCATGCCTAGTTGAAGGGGGTAATTTCATCAAAGAGAAGTGCAGGAAGTAGGAGCTGCCCCACCTCAGGACACGTGGGCACAGCACACCCTGCTACCATGCAGCCCTGGCACTGGTGGCTCACAGAGCCAGCCTGGAGTCCTTTCCCCAAATCCTCCCATCCATCAACCCATGGGCCTGCTTCCTTACGTTGTTTTTTCCTCTACATATTTCAAAAGTCTTGTCACAGAGCCTGTGAGTTTTTGAGAAACAGTGTATCTTGGACTCAGATCTTTTTGGGGAAGAAACTAAATGTTTATCCTAGTTTCTGGCAGAAAAGCCACCTAAGCAGGATCTCAGAGGGGTGGCAACTGAGCTCTCAGCAGCAGGTGCCTGTCACTTGAGAAGTCAGACCACAGGGCTGAAAGAAGGTTCTCCTCCTTCTCCCTGAAAGCTGCAGCTATTTCCCAGCAGCAGCCTCATGCATTGTGGATACTCAGCTCCACATCCTGCACAGTTCATTTGGAGAAACAAGGGTTTTGCAAAACAGGCCTCTCACCACAGAACTCATCCCTCCTAGGCAGCCTTGCTGCAATGCATGTGGATGGATAGGCAGCTGAAAGGAGAGCTGGAGTGCTCTCAGATTCTGCGTGCCTTAAACTTCAGATATGTTTCCTTGGTTACAGCAGAAGGTGTTTTTTTGCATTTCCTTGAAATGCCCTAACAGTCACCAACAGAAACTTTCAGAATGCATATTAATAAGCAGCAAGAAAATGTGTTTGCCATTGTTCTCTCCAGGTTGCTCACTGGTTTTCCCCCTACTGCAGAAACACCCCTTATGGTTCCCTCCAGAGTGGGAGTTATCAGCCAGCCTCATCAACCACCTACAAAGTCTTGCCATTTCAATTTCCTCTCGTGTTTCCTGATATACCCTGGCACAGCCACTCAGAGCAACTCTATGTCTGCAGTTATGTCAGCAGCTGCTGTGTGCAGTGGAGCTCATAAATCTCAGAGCTAGTACATCAGATTTAAAAGAACACATGCATGCAAGGGAAACTGTTACTTGTGAAGCTGAAGCACTTTCCCTATTCCTCTTAATATCAGAGCAGTGGGTGTTACAGCTTTCTTTAGCAGCTGGCAGTCCCACTGCTGTTTGAGACTGGACAGTGACCATAAATGTCCAAAGGCAGCTGCCTGGTCAGACACATCCCTGCACAGCACCAGCAACATCCACACAACTGGAAGAATAAGTTATTCTACACAAACTCTACTTTGTACATCCTAGTTGCTTCTTTTCAGTTCCTTCAGAAACAGTAGCTGAAGAAGAACAGCATCAAACTTGATGGGAGATAGGAACAGGAATTACATTAAAACCTTCTGTGTTGAATTTACTTTGGGGAAATAAAATTACATGTCTCACATCCACATCACCTTTCTGTAGTGGCAATTTAGTAAAATAAATTTTCAAAGGTTCACTTGTATTCAATCCAGTTGGCTTGTAAGAATAAGTTAGTAATTTACCATTCCTTCATTAGATTATTCTGTCTGTTTTTCCTTGCAAATTAATACTGGGCAATGCATGTTGACATTATCATTAATGTGTACAAGAAGGCAGCCTAGAGTTACCATTATTAAGTAGTCACAGAATAAATAAACACAACAATGCTTCATTTAAACATAATTTTCTTTCCTTGTTTATTGTTTATAATTCTAATTTTTTTAAAATTTTCTGCTGGCCCTTTTGCTTTTCAGTAGAAAATGAAACTATATTGTTATTCTAATTAAGGGGGTTTTTGTTTGGGTTTTTTTTTTTTATTTTTACTTTAAGAACTGCAATAATTAACTACAAAAACAATTCCATGCAGAACTACATCCTATGACCATGAAAGATGTTTGGCATATTCTGCTTTGTTTACATTATCCATGGTTTTCTTGAGGTCTGTCCCACACCCACAGAAATTGACTCTGAAAACAAAGAGAAATACACTATACTCATGCATAATACATGAGCCTTATTGTATTGGATATAGATTTTTCAGTATTTGTGAAACTGAAATTTTAGCTGAAACTAATTTACAAAATGGTGTTGCCTTATAGGTAGCTAATTGCTTTTATTGAGCCTGACAACTGCTTCCCATCAGCATTAGCTGTATGTTAATTCCAGTAAGGATATAGTCCTCATGAACAAGCCAAAGCAGTTCAATATCTTGAATTTATGTATAGGAGTAAATCCTAGAAAGCAGAAACACTTATTTTCCTTACTGCTGGAAATCACAGTTCTCATGGCTAGCAGGTAGAGGGCCATGTTCCATGCAAACTCTGTTTTTCTTGTGGAGCAAAAAGTATTTACAGGTCTCTGTGTTACCTGCCGCACACCTGCGGCAGGTCAGCTCAGTGAGGACAGTGCTACACTTGCACAGTGCTACACTGTGGAACTGCATAAATAAATCTGCACATTTTCCTTGAATAAATTTTATTATCCATGCTGAATGAATTTATTTTTGGTGTTTTGGTTTGTGGATGTGTTTGGTTTTGTTTTATTGTTGTTTGTTTGTTTCTTGGGGGGGTTTTAAGGTTTTTTTTTCTTGTATTAGGTTAAATAACAGCAACAACAGAATGTTGTGAGTTAAAATATCAAAACTTCCTCACTGATCAAGCCTTCTTGTGTTATGAACTTCAGGGGCTGTGACACCTGCCAGCCAAAGAGTTAAATCCTGCCTAGCTGGCACAGGATTTTTTTTTTGCTATTTTTATATCCTCATTTCACAGCTGTAACCTGCTGTAGCCAAACTCTGTATCCCACATAAATCCATTACAAACTTAAACCAGAACTTTTTGGTTTAGGCACAAAAACTCTGCCAGGATCTTTCTTCTAAGATCAATTGAGGCTGAGTTTAATGTAGCAGAAAGCTGTAGTTTACAATCTGTACCAAGAATCAACAGGGAATACAAAACAAAAATCAAAAATACCTCTAAAGAGTTTTTGAAAAAGAATAGTCTAATTATATGTTTTCTGCAAAGCTGACTCAGTTATTGGAGTCTGGCCCTGTCTTTTATACACAAGTACAAATAACTCTAGTTTAACTGCACTAAATGTAACTGGACATGAAAAAATGATGCGTAGTTTTCGTCATTAAAAAAAATGTGAGTATGAAGTATATTAGTAACAGAGTTATAAAAAGTTTACCGTAGATGAAATTTGATGAAAACGGCAGGAACCTGATTTTTTTCAAAACCTCTCTACTGGTGTGTCAAAATGTTGAGAATCTAACATTTATTGAATTGAGAATCTCAATAACAATATCTCCCACAGACAAAAAAAGTGATGAGGGAAACAACATAAAAGTAATAGAAGGATAAGTGCTAATTCTGAAAAGGTAAACCTGTTCAAAGATATGAGACCTAGAAAATTAAATAAGGCTTAAATTTTTCTGAAACTCTAGGCATTAAATTACACCCAGATTATACTAAAATAACTTAGATCTTCCTGCGAATTCAAGCAGATTTGGACAAAGTTCAGGCAATATCTGTTTCTTACAGAGTCAATTTTAAGTATTTATTAATATCATAATGATTTCTGATACTCTAAATATTAAACTCTGTAACTTATGAGTTTTGTTTTAAAGCTGAATCTCTTCAAACGTTATGCATTAATACCATGAGATGTAACAATTACCAAGCAATTGACTTCAATATAACAAGAACATAATTTCCTACAATAAAGTTTACTGCAATTCAATCAAATCAATACCTGCCTTATTTCAGGAACATTTCTGTAAAGATAATAGTAAAATTTTTTTTACTTTAAATCATTATCAGTCTTCTTTCAAGGCTGATAAAACCCATCAGGTTACATATTCTTATACTAGGTTATCATGAAGAATTATGAAGAAACAACAGATGGTTTCAATTACCACTAAACTCCATCTCACTTTTCAGAATTGTACTCTCTCTTCTCCCATGGGCTTTTATCAACTTCTGCTGAGAGAAATCAGCTTCTGCTGAAGAACCCCATTTCCCAACTTGTATCTTGCTCATGTGTAACATCTCAGAGCTAATGGATGCCTTGTGAGTCATGGTAGTATTGGCCTTGTGAACAAGGTGCAGAGACAAACTGAAGGTAAATATTTAGTTTCACATCCCAAGTTTTATCACACAAGGTGCCACTGGACTGAAGCACAGCTTGCAGTGACAGAATATTAGGGTCTGTCTGAGCTGGACTGAGAGCAACATAAAAGCAGTCCTTTGCACTCAAGACCCCAGCATCTCTATTTATCTATCATTCTGGAAAAGGTATGCTAAAGCTAACCTTCTGTTAAATTCCATATCGTGCACCATCTTACTTTATTTCCATCCTTGGCAATGATTAGTGCACACCTGCTGTAGATCATAAATTTCTACCCAGGTACTTTGGTTCAGGCTGGGCCTTGGGGTGACCTGACAAGATGGAAAAACCCTGGATCATATGTAGGGGAATGAAAGTGTCTTGAAACATATTTTGAAAGGTCATTCTGAAACCCAAAAGTGCAAGATAACCAAAGTACAGAACAAAACCCCAGAGCTAACATGAGGACAACTATCTGGCCTCAACTCTGTAAATATTACCATCAGCATGTGCCCAGTTTGAGCTCTCCCTGAATTGCAGCTGGACTGTATATCAAGTGACTCACCCTTTGAGCAAGGATATCTCTCAAGGTTAAGATTCCCTACTTGAAACTAAAATATCTTTACTCAATGTGGAGAGATCCTCAGTAAGTGACTGATACTATCCTGAATTAATACTAAAATATTGATAATTCCATGTACCATTCTAACTTGATTCTAACTCAGGTTTTCTTTCTATTTTTCTTCCATACAGTAACTAATGAGATGCTTATTAAGCATCAAGCTTATTAAGTCTTTTCAAGCCACTGTTAAAATGTCATAAATTCCATTACATTTATTGAATTCTATCAAATTTTGCCTTCATAAAACACATTGTTTCTTTCTCTTTTGAGTGAGGTGTATTCCACTCATCTGCCAAACCAGGAAAGATGATGTGCCTTACTTTGAACAGATTAAAATTGAGGCAAAAGATCAGTAATGATTGAAATGTTTCCCCAGCTGAAGTAATTCTGAATTTTGCTCCATTTTTCACTGAAAATTATAATGACTGCACTGGTTTTGGAACTCAGCAAATTGCAGAATTAGTCACAATTTTTTTCTGCAGAGACATGTACCTGCACTGTCTTCAGTTGTGCTGCTCCTTAGATTCAAGATAATATGCAGATTTCCTTCCCTCAGCTACAACTTTATGACATGCAGTTTATCCTCCAGCCTCACATCTGACAAACATGTACATTCATCCCAGAATCATACATTTAATTGAAGGCTGACACTTCCCAAACTATTTTTGAAGATAGAGACCTTATCTTTGTTTGGAAACATATGAAAGATGGAAATAGTTATCAGCAAACTTATATTTTTAAAAATCACATATTCTACCAATACCATGTGATACAAAGGTCATGGGACAATTACTTCATAATTTAAATTGGCTGCGCATGCTTAAAATTATTTCCAGTATCTGCAGCAAATTTTATTCTGATTTTTTTATCTATGAATATTCTTGATACACAAAAGAGTCCACAAATACTACAAAGACAGTGAAAAACTCTAGAATTAATTATGCAAATATTAAAAAAATTAGTAATGAAAACTCAGTTTCATTATTCTAGTTAAAATCTGACTCAGTGTGCAATTTCTAAAACCCGAAAACCCCAAAACCCCATGAGATCATATCAAATATAAAGAGAGAGTAGATTTCATTTGAATTTTACCTTTCCCATTCTAGTGTTGATTTTTCTGGTTTGAAATTTCAAATCCTAATTTTCAAAAATGCTGTTCCCCAGTACTAATGTCATATTTCACCTGAGTAATGAACTGCTGCATCCTTCCAAAAGCAGACATCAATAAAGAAAAATAAAACTACAATTGAAGGGTTTATCTCTTTTTCTAAATCATTAATTAAATTTTGATAGTTAACATATTTGCTTGTGCACTGTTTGTTTTAAGATCTGGGGGGTTTTTAACATATTACTTCATGTGCATTACTATGCATATGTCATAAACTAAATGACAATGGAAAGGTGCCTTGTTATAAACTTACTCAGGTTTTTGGAAGTCTTACCTAAGGTACTTAAGACAGAAAGAATACAAGATACTAAAAACTCCATTGTCATGCCAGTGTAACCGCTAATCTGAGACTCAGCTACTGTGACCACTATGGCACAGCTGTTCATCCTTGGCTTAGTTTTATTTAAAAAACAATTATTGTGTGATAGAATATGGTAAAGCTAATGCCAGGCAATATATGAAATATTAAAAAACCTTTAAAAAAAGATTCCATATCTCGTGGAGTAAATAGTAAATATGATATAAACAGGATAGAGGAAATATTATGAAGGAAAAAACAAAGCCAATGTTGCAGTTAAGCAAGGCTGAGGATCACCATGTTTCAGGATCAATGAAGACTGATGCATTCTCACCTGACTGACAATTGTCCAGGAGAGCAAAGACCCACTCGGTGACTGTGGGTGGAAGAATTCATTGTCTTTTGTCCTTCCCAGATGGAACTAGTGCTATCTGGATATTATTTTAAATACTGGCACAAGGTCTCCACCAGAAATGGTGGTTGTGGTTGTCTTGTCTTCCCAGATGATGATTCTCATGTTCTTTTCTTTGGTTCAGCTATAACTATGTGCCCTGGGAAAGACCAGGCTTTGTGAGCAGCAGCTGAGGCTGCTGGTTGTGGAAGATCTGGTCAGTGTATTGTCTCTACTTTAGCTGATGGCAGGTATCCTAAGTCCTGCTGGATTTCTCCATACATTCGGAGCAGTAGTTTCAGAGTCCAAATATTTGGGGCTTATTTTGTTTTCATGGTTTCTGTGGTTTTGTCCTGCCCCTTTTAGGTGGGGTCTGTGCATTTCCATCTCCACCACGGGCTGCTGCCCTCCACACACCTGAGGCTGAACACGAGGACGATGCAGTTGTAACATCTGGAATTGAACGTGGCTGCCCAACTTCTCCATGTTCAAACCTCCTGCAGGTCCAACATGCTTGAGGTCTTGTTGCCCCCCAGGGACATTCTGAGGGCATTACAAGCTTTAAACTCTCATTTCCACTGATGGTAATTGATGACAACCATGCAACATCCAAAAAAGTCCATTTTTACTCTGTGAAACACTGCAACAACTGCACTCTGACAGGACAATAATGATAAAGTCATAGATAAATCTCATTACATTTGAAATAAGCAAAAGTACCTTATTTCATTTCAAATGATGAAGATTACAAAGAACCTACCAAATATTGCAGTGAAATCTGTCAACAACAGAATCTTTCATCACCAGTTTTCTGAACATATCATTTCAAAACAGGAACTTTTGCAAAGATCTAGATACTCTCAATATGGGAAATCAAAACATGAGTACAATCTTTTCTAGATTTATGTTTTATGACAAATGAGCAAGAAAACATTCTCAGTAAGGAGATTAAGATATAGATTACCATTGAAGTTATTTTAAAACTCCATGCATCTTCAGATAATATTGCAAAGGAAAGTTTTCCACCAGACATAACATTCCAGCTCCTGTATTCACCCCTTCATTCAAATAGCATCCTGGGTTCTCCAATGCAAGGAAAAGGGCAAGTGCAATCCAAATCAACCTGAAATCTCTTCATCCCTGTTTATTTTACACAGAAGATACTCTATAATTACCTGCTTTCTGTAAGATCAAGTCCACTTTAGTTTTTTTAATGGAGGTATGTTCCACATAACTGCAGACTACGTAGATTCATGTTAAGGTCAGAAGACTTGTCTGTATGTCCCAAATGTGCCTGCACATCTTTTCATCACAGAGTAGAGGACGGTTCCAGGATCCACAACACAGACAATATATAATTCCCAAAATGCCATTTCCCAGAATTTCCCTCCTTGCTATGCACTGCCAGATCCCCTGAGCTGGGAGTTCTGAAACATTACGCTGTCTCTGCAGAGGGACACACTGGCTGCTTTGTCCACCTCTTCTGCTGCTGCTGCTGGGCTGGACAGCAGTGATTCTTTCCTGAAAGCCTTACATATATAGTATGATGTACATATACAATTTCTATATAATAATGAACAACAGAAGTTCAAGATATTTCAGTGTTATGATTTTCCAACTGGGAAAAAAAATATAATGTACTGAATTTAAAGAAATTTCCAAAAGATGTGACACACTGTAGCACTAGTACTCCTATTATTGTGCTAAAACATGATGTGAAAGGATGAACTGAAATATCTGAGAACTCAGCTTTTTCATCATGACCCCTTCTGAAACACTTTTGCACAACTTTTGGATGGGGATGATGAGACCAGATGGTCTTAGCATTTGTTTCTCCTATCTTGTTTGTGGGAAGATAGGTCCAGTCAAGTTCTTTGCTGTTGAATATGCAGAATTTCCTTTTGCCTATATTTCAGTCTTTTCCTCATTTTCTTGAACTAAACCCTGAAATGTTAAGTCAGACAAAACTCTCACAGATCTCACTAGGAGCTTTGTCAACGTAAACAGCACAGCTGAGAATTCTTCAGCACAGACCTGAGAATTCTTTGCACACACTTTCATCAAAACAAAGTTCTAAGGACAACTTAAGTCTTGAAAAACATCCCACAGTAACAAACAAAAGAGACTATCCACAGTGCAGGGGGAAAAGAATTGTGGAGGATATTATGGTATTCTACAAAACACTTTACCTGAAATTTTATTGTAATATTGATGTCACTCATTTTCTTGTTTCCCTTTACCTGCATACTGATCTGGAAAATCATCACTCCATCCAGTAATATCTACAGCAGACTGTTAAAATATTTGCATCTGAACTGTGAAATTCCTGCCATGATAAACACGGCACTATGTGGATATTGTCACACATGAAGAAATTTAAGAGGCATCTTTCTACCCAGACACAACTGTATGTGCCTATGGTCCCACTTAAAATACTTGCACATTTTCTTCCCTATCTTTCCTTCCTTGAAAACATCTGTGAGCACACCATACGATTCCTGCAAAATTATGTAACTATTTCATTCTGTCATTCAGCAAAGATTCAGAATAAACTTTCTGTTCAGGAATTTTTTGAAAATATATATCATTATTTCATAGCAAGTGTTTCCCATATTACCTGAGTAATGTCAGTCCTGGAAAGATCGTGTGTCACTCACATGAAGTCATCATTAACAGTAGGTTAATTAGCTTTCAATTTGCCACATGCCACAGTTTCAGTTCCTGCTTCAATTCCTATATTTGTTCAGTTGTGACAAGTTTTATACATGTAGATACTAAAAATATATTTGTAATTTTTTCCTTTGCCATTTTTCCCCAATAAAAAGACACATTCCAAAGTTTATAAAACAAGAACCAAAGCTCTTAGTGAAGCATTTAGAAATCTATATAAAATTATTTTTATTCAATCAACGAATTGTTTATGGGTATTTCTTGCCTTGGTAATCAAGGATTCTAACTACTATAAACTAATTAAACTAACTTCTAAATTTAATATCAAAAGAGTAATCTCACGGTACACTCCTAGTCCAGGGCCACAAGCAAGGGGCTGTGTTGGAGTCCAGGGCACATGGAAAATTCCTCAAGCTGCCCTGAGGGATACAGGACCCCGGCTGGGATCCCAGGAAAGCATTGCCTTTGACCTCAGTCCATGGGAAAAGCTTCCAGCACTCATAGATGAACTAAAAGCAACAGAGATACAAAATAAATAGTAGTTTAATTTGTCACAGGGTGAAAATTTGTAGTTTTGGGTTTTCTTAGAATGGAGGTGAATGGGAGCAAGATGGCGAATTTTGGTCTGTGTCTCATCCCCTTCTTGTTCTCCTCCATCTTCTGCTGTGGTTGTCACACAGAGACATTGGAAGAATGGATTTGAGGTAGAAATTGTGTGTCTAGAACAGGTAGTAATTATTGGTACAAAACTGCAAATATAGTACATTGTAAGAGTTAATTCGAAACCTATAAAATGACCTTGTAACTCATGTCTGGTGTGCTTGCCAGCTCTGTCTTCCAGCGGGCTAAGCCTGGTGTGAGGTAGCTCGCAAAACTTGAGATAAGAAACTTAATAAACATCTTCAAAGACCAAAGTTGCAAGTTCCACTTTTCCTTTCAAACCTTGGTACAAGACTTTGTCACCCCCCCCCCCCCCCCCCCCCCCCCCAACCCGATTAGAGGGTTCTCAAGAAGAGAAACTCACAGGTCTGTGACACCCACCCAGTGTTCCTGAGTGTCCTTGGCACCCACCAGACCGTCGGGGTAGGAAAGAACAGACGGGCTCCACTTGCCATGCCCAGGATGGATTTCATTAACAGAAACACAAAGTGAACCTAACTCGAAAGAGGAGCAGAGGCAGAGAGGACAGACACAGGCTTAGAGTGACTTACAAACAGGGGAGGTCTCAGGGGAGGGGACAAATCCTTAGCCAATTAGGTACACTTAGGGGAGGATCTTAAGGTGGGAGTTACAGTACAGTGACCAATGGGGAAGACAAAGGGGGGGGAACAATCTGAACCAGCCACTGTGGTGTCCAGGATGAGGGGATTTCCAGAGTGGGAGGGACTGGCACAGGGTAGGATTGACAGGTGGGTCAGAGGAGTGACTTGGAACAATCTGGAACGAAGGGTGGATCCAAGGGGTTGGTATATCCAACTGTATAAAGAGATACGGTGAGGACTAAACCAACTATACAAGGAATAGGGTACAGAATAAACCATCTGAGGGACTAGAATCAGGAAAAAATGCGCCACCACAGAATAACTAAGGGAGAGGTAGATGGGTTTGGGTGGTTGTGGTGCCTTTTTACCATCATTAAGGCTGTCATACTTTTTTTGGCTTTTGGTTTTATTCCCAAAAGCAGTCCCTAGTGCTCTGATTTTACTGATTAGACAGTTTTACAAGATAATATTTTTATTTGAAAATGATTGATCACTTCATTATCTTTCTCTGGTGTTTATAAATTAAACACAAAAATACACTTAAAATAATGACTGTTGCTTTCATTGGGACTCGCATTTCAGCTCATTTTCTGACATACAGCACAAAGCAAATACCATGCTTTGGAGTGAAACAAAATTAATGAGACATTAGGATCTGACAAAGAAAGATTCCACACATACATCTCTTTTCCTAATGTGGAAAGCCAAGCATGTAAAATGTTTTCCATTAACAGAACTGCCCCTTTCCCAGGAGACCACAGCTGTCAGCTGGGGAAGGCAAACAGTGCCAGAGTGTCCAGGAATCACAGTGAGAGAGAGACTGGATGGAGCAGGAAGAGCCCAGGAATCCTGACCATCAGAACACTTTCCTTCAGGCTCTCTCCACCATTTTCCATTGCCCTGGGATCTCTACTAAGAAGTGAAGTCATAGCTCCAGCAGCAATGACATTCAGGTTTGCCCAGAGCCTTCCCTTCACTGTAATTACATTTCCAGTCATTTTCCCAGCCACCTCATTTTACCTGTTTCAGGTCTGCACTCCCAGATGAATACAGCACAAGCATCAAAGCATTTCTCAGCAGGATACTTTTCTGGAAACACTAGAAAAAGAGCCCAAACACTTCAAATCATTAGTAATTTTATTATATATATATATACAGGAAGAGATTTGTGAAGAAAACAAGACAATAAATTGAGAAGCGCTCTAAGGTGTCACCATTTCATTCATCTATCACTAACTGATTTTTTAAATAATGTCTTATAATTTCCCCCATTAACAGGAGAACACAGATGAAAGAGTGATCTTAATTCCCAACTTGCTCTCAAATCTTTATTCTGATTTTAAAATCCTAAACCATATTTGTGCTGAACACAGAAACATGTAAGTTGTTTTCTCTGGTGTACATCAGCTGAGCTCTAGCTGGATCAACTCAAGATATCTCAATTTAGCAGGAATTTATGTAGTAGAATAACTTACAATACATGATAAATAATATTTTTTTTTTTTTAGATTCCACTTGGAATAGTGATAACCTACAGTCTTCTGATAGTTTTTACCCTCTTTCCACCTTAAAAGAAGCAGAGCTAGAACAGACATCACAAGATAAGTTAACTCAAAAAAAACCCCTTGAAAAACTACCAGTACACAACAAAAGCAACTTCAGCTATCCCCAGCTTTTTCACAAAAAAACAGGCTTTGTGATGTACCCTTAAGAGTAACTATTTTCGTGCACTGAAAATAAATGAGCCATAGGACTGGACAGCGAAGTAAAGATTGCATCTCCTTCTTCTGTGCTGTGCTGTATTTACAAATATAGACTATACACACTGCTCATGCCATACCAGATAAAAATGAATAGGCATCATGTACCAAGACAACAGTTTGGAGGACATCAGAACCTCCAGCATGACTTGTCACAAGATCAGCAGTGTTTTTTAAAGTGGGTCAGTTACTGTTCACACACTGTGCCCTTTCAAGGTATTAACCATCATTCCAGGTGGTTTTTTTGGTTAGACAGGACTGTTGTTTACAACTGCATATTTAACATCAACTGCTTAAGGATTATAATGCCTGACATGAGGCTTTAATGCAACCTTGGCATCAGCATAACTATGGCAACACCCACACTGTCCTAATAACTGTCCATTAGCATTTCCATGAGTTTAAAGGCCAGTTGTAAGAATTTTAAGTGGAACTTGACACAAAATTTAGAAGACACATTCTGAGCAAACTGCAACCCAGAGAAATTGATCTTACCTAATTTCAGAAGTTACAGTCTATAGGCATGTATACCTTTAGTAGGTAGAGGACTAACCCCCATTATCAGCTGTTTCTGATCAATCAGATTCTTTCCAAACCACAGTGCAAACTGAAGCATGAGAGATGTACATGAAACATTTGCAGATGTTTATGCGCAGTGATTAATTTTTGAAAAGAAACCCAAGTTTATTACATATTTGTACTGCTGAAATCATGTGAAAAATTTTCAGCTGTCCAGGAAAGTATGTGGGCTTAGCTCCCAGTGTCCTAGTGTGTTACCATGCACATGTACAATGGCACAGAGTCTCCAAAACAAAGATGAATTTTGTTTGAACTTTGAACTTTGTCATAATCTAACAGTCTGATCAATGGTGAGGTGCAATGAAGTTCTAGAGGAATGAAGAAAAGATAAAAGTTAGAAAAGTAAGAGAACACCTAAGCAGTGGACAGTGTAGTGTCTGTACTGAGTGATGACACTGTGAAGTGTCATTAGATTGCACCCAAACAGAGATTTCCCTTGTCATTAAATGCAGCTTTTTTAGAAAACTGACTGATTTCCATGTTCTTTTGAGGAAAACTTGTGTTCTTACGGAATCTTTCTGCATATATCTCCACCAAAGATATGCTTCCTATTCCTTGAAGAATTCATTGAGGATCATGATGACAAGAGCAACTAGACCATATTCAGCACTTACAAGTGAAGTTTCAAGGAAACTTTTTTTAATTTATATATGAAATTTGATAAAAATTTTGGAATGTAATTGTTTTTATCCTGAAGATGTTCACTGAAAGGTATAGTACTAATTTATTTTAAAAGCAAACACATGGAGATCCATGGAAAAGTAGTTTGTTTAACAATTCTATGTGTTTTTATCACTTAAGATTAATATCTTAATAAAGCTCCTTAACTTCTTCAGAAAAATTAAGAAAGCCAAATTATTTTCTGGAGTGCAAATCATCTTCTGGAGTGCTGACCACTTCAGCTGTCTGCTGATCTCAGCAGCGTTTTATCTAGCAGTGCCTGGTATTCACCATGGAAACAACTTCCTTGTTTGCTCAGCACATAGTTAATGCCTTCTCCTTACCCAAATTTCTCAGGTACCTAAATGCAAAATGGAGTTAAAGAAATTCTATTATTGAAAAATGGACTTGGAAAATCTCCTTTGGAAGATAAATGGTTTTTAATGAATAACAAGCTTTAAAACAATCCCCAAAAATCAATGACTGAGTTATGCACACCCCAAGCTAGAGGCCCAGAGGTGAACTCCACTGAGCAGCATCTCATCCTAGCACATTGCTCAGTGTCTCAGGTTTAATATTAGAGACTGTATGTGCAGCTACTGCATGAAATGAAACACGTGGCCTCTTAGTTTTCTCAAAAAGGCTGGACCAACTGCACTGCCTGCTGCTCCACAAAGGAGACAAGATTACTTGGTTTTTTTACCATATTATGTTCTGCACAAAGTGTCTGATTTAGCACTCAATTTCAAATTAAAATAAGTGAATTAAATCAAGTATAAATAAAATTGCAAAACTGGAAGGAAAATTACAAAGCCATTTCTTAAAATTTTCTCTCTTAGACTGGCTGTACCTGTTGCTGGATAACAGTCAGGTAAGATTTAATCTTCTTTACAAGTGAATCCTGGAGGAATATGATTACACCTAATTTGTAGTAAATTACAGAAAACAGAGCATTAATTTAATCCTGTGTCATGATTATTGTTCTTTAAAAACTGCTTTCCAGGATAATGGTTTTACGGACCTTGGAAAGCAAAGTTGCTCACTTAGCCACCACAAAACTCGATTTTAAAAACTTTTCTTACAGGCTGAAAACGTCTAGGGGAAGGGAGCTTGAACCTCTTCCTCCAAGCATGGTTCCATCAGAGTCCTGGCAATCCATCAGTTGTACAGTACTGCTGGGTTGCAAGTGCATGAAAGCCAGAAAACAAGGAAAGTATTGACTTACCCTACAAGCTGATAAAAAAAGTTATTGGCAAGTTGATTAAATGAAAAACCAGAAGTAAGGATATTTCCACTTGTAAACAGGAAATATTTACTTTCGCCTCAAATACAATGAGAATTTGGCAAAAAGTAATTTTTCCTCTGTAAATGTGGTCACATGTTACATGGCAGTCATGGTATTCAGAAGTGTGGAGAACTAAACTCTGAGTCACTCTGCACCAATACAAAGTTCTGGATGTTATATAATACAAACATCTAGGATGTTAACATACCAAGCCCACACGGGGTTTTGTTTGTGAGAGTTTTTTTGTGTTGGATTTTGAGGTTTTTTTGGTTGGGGGTTGTTGCTTCTCTGTTGTTTTTTGTTTTAGCAGGGATAATGCTACTCCAGCAGTTCTGTAGATGTCCTTTAGGAAATAGTTAACCTCTATGCTCCTGGCATTTGCTACCAGACCACTACCAAGACAAATTAGGGTTTAGCAACAGAGGCGTAAGCACCCTCAGGCTTTAAATTTTTGACTTTACCCAGTGCAGAGAAACTCTCTGAAGGAAAAGGAAACTGACTCAATTTTCACCAAAATAAGTGAGGTCGCAGAGGATCAGGTCTTTCAGGACTTAATCACACAGATTTCCAGGATGAAGAAATACTGAAGCTTTACTCCTTTAATTTTCCTTTAGTATATTGCAGTGGTGGCAGATCACTTACCTAACAATGCTTTTTCCACCAAGAGGCCATTTACCAATTCAGGTTTTAAAAAGTTCTTGTTCCTTTTTTTCATGCCCTATTATTACGATAATCTGCTTTAATATATTCAGCTACCATATATTTAGTACCTTCATTAAGAGTACTAGTCCATGAAGAGATTTCTTTTCAGTGCATAGATCATAAGAAAATGAAGCATCAGAGATCATTTTCAAAGCAAGCCGAGGTCTTTAATAATACAGCCAAACAATGCTCTATATACACTGGAATTATCTTTTCATTATCTTTGTATGAAGGACACTGACATCTTCTCATTTTTCTCAGTGACATGAATCCTGACACCAAAAGATTCTGAAAATTCTCGTTCATATATTCTTGCTTTGATGAAGCATGTCCTTTGAAGTTCTATTCTGTGAGTGCTTTTGGCTTGTCCTCAATTTGGCATAATTAAACAACGTATTATATTTATGTATGCAAACAATCTCACTCAAAGTCAATGAGGCAGCTGAAATGTCCTCTGCACTTGGGATCAAACCCCTGATTTGGAAGAATGGAGGTCATTTGCCTTTCCTTGAGAGGAGCATTTTCGAATGTGAGGTCAGAAGCAATCCCCAAAAGGGTTAAAATTATTACACATCATTTTCTGAAGAGTTTGTACCACAAATAATAACCGTGTATTAATAAATTGATTTTTATTATCTTGTTTTTACTTCTGGAAAGAAATTGTTATGCATCTCTTTTTTTCACTAAACATTTAGATGTTCAAGTTGATCAAGGTGTTCTGCAAGGAATTTTTCCTTTTTGCCCACATCTCCTGTCTTGTATCTGACTCCATTGATTTCAATATAAAGTCTCTAAGTCTTAGAAGACTTCCCAGAATGACATTTCAATTAGTTTTTGAGAAAGGTTTTATAAAATTGTATTTTTTTTTAGTTGAATCTTCTTTCTCCCTGACATTTTTAGCAGGGAGAACTGAATAGTTTAACTTTTCCTTTACCCTAGAAATTGTTCAAGCTTTGTTTCATTGTTGTCATAATTTCAAGCATTCCTCAAGATGTGCATCTTCCAGGCAGCGAGAATCTGAATATCAGTCCAAACAGCTAATAGCCCAAAAGTTGTATTATCAAGAATGTTTGTTTTTCCTGTAAAAAACTGAGAAGGAGCTGAAAATTATGTCACATCAATTACATTTTTCCTTGTAAGTCATCCTTGAAATAAAGAAGAATAGACTATGATTCAAGTGAAGCAAGCAAATAAATACATCTATAAATTAAATAATTTCACTTTATAAGTTGTACATATTGTCTTTAGAAGCAATGAGAATTCTTCTCAGCTAATCTGTTTCCATAGTCATCTGCTTCCTGTTAACAGCTTTTGTAGTGCAACAGTAATGAAGTAAAAACATTGATGTTCATAGATTAATTGGATATGGAGGATTCAATAATAAAGATATACATTCACTGTTAGACAGTTTGGAGCTTTACTGCATGTATTAACTACATTGTATATATATATCTATATGTATTAAGTGTAGTTTTCAGTCACTGCCTGTTTCAGTTTTATTTTTAAGATGTAGTGCTGTGTACTTTTTTTTTTTACAGTATTTTTATATTTTGTAGTTATTTATCAGACACTCTAACTGCAAAGGCTCATCTTGATCATTTTAATTACCAATCATTTAATTACCAATCAATTTGGCAATAACTGAACTATTTGGTATTTGAACTCAGGTCCCAAGGGGCATCTTGGTTCCTTTGGATCCAAACTTGCTCTCTGACTAAGAGATGCCAGTTTACAAAAAAAGATACACAGTGTAGGTAGCCATGCACAACTGAAAATCACTTGAGTTTTCCTAACCTCTCAGTATACTATTACATTGTCAATTTTGAACTAAGTAGCCACGAGATTTTTGCACTGATGAGAATACAATTTAAAATATTCCCCTATAGTGTAATACACAGATGAAAAGCAAGCCATATCAAGAGGCTGTACAAAAAAAAAAAGAAGGGAAACATTTTTCCAGGAAAATGAAAAAAGCCCCAGCCATGGAAAATCTACTTTTTCATAAGAGTAGTATGATAAAAGTTCATTCCTTTTTTGTGTGATCAAAGACAGAAACCCAGAGAGATCAGTACAGATCTTTTAGCCTCTCATGGAGACCAAAGGAATTACTCAGCCATAGTACTTTCTGGGAAAGAAACCTCTCTGGCCTCAGTTTGTGTGGATACTACTGGGGACTAGGTTGCATCCTTGAAGGAGTTCCATCTGAAAATTCCTGGAGGAGGTACTAACCACTCCATTTTCTTTCTGTAAGATAGCGTAGCAAGTTTCTTGTGAAATATTTTTTTTAATCTCCTATACAAAGGAAAACCAAAATAGGAAATTTTATGTGTTTTTTAAGTATTATTACTGGCCACATCTATAGAGTAGAGACAACTGGGTTTCTTAAGGCCTCCATGAAAAAACTCATGTAATTCCATACCTGTTATACAAAAGCAAATGTTTTAAAACAGCTTGAAGGGGATTTTTTTACTGTGTGTCATCATTCTTCAAAGCATGATAGAGCCTAGAATTTGGTGATGATGTCTTTAGTAGAAATCTATCAATAATAAATACAGATGGATTATTGAGTTGGTCACAGCACAATTCACACTTAGCTTTTTAAACAACCCCTTCATGTAAATGAATATTTTTCATTCATATTAAGCAAACTGTAAAGATTTTTGCATACCATCATGGGGAGCATATGAACAAACAGAAAAAAGTGAACAAAACAAAAAACTGAACGCATGTTGCCTACCTCAGTTTAGACCAGCAAATGTTGTGGACTGTGGCAGGAATATTTCACATTTTATTCAAAAGGAAGCCAGAGGATCATGCACCTGAAAAGCTGCTGAAGAGAAACTATGGAGAAGACACATGATTTCAAACATGTGATATGTTTCTTAGTTGCTTTTATTTATTTATTTATTTATTTATTTATTTATTTATTTATTTATTTATTAGTAGGAAAAGAATAATCAGAAAGACATGGGCACTGTGTACCACAGTATATGTCAGTGTGGCAGTACCACTGGCTAAAAAATGTTTCAAAGCTTGCTGTGGACCTTTGCCAGAGTACATTTTATGCACAAAATTATCTACATTGGAAGGCTTAATGCTCAAACTAAATATTAACATTCTCTTTGTTACCCTTTGGGATAAATATCTTTCATCTCTTAAATACACCAACTCTTTAAACAGTTTACATAAATGGGAGAAGAGCAGTCTGGATTATAGCCTCTGCAAAAGTTTTGCCACCTGGCTCAGTCCCAGGCAGGCTTAGATATCACTATTCAATGTAATTTTGCACTCAGATAAAGTCGATGTTGCTTAGCCTAATACAAAGTGGAGCAGCAGGAAAGTTCAGAGTATCATTCCACATAACATTGCTACTAATACATCCATTTTGGGAGACTTAAATGGCATTTAGACAATATGCAGGCACTGGCTTGTTCCTCTGCACACAGGTAAATGTCTCAGGGTGGTGTTGGAAGGAAGAAGCTCACTTTACCATAAACAGCCCCAGTCATGCTGCCAGAAACCAAGAACTGCAGCCAGATGCTGTGCCAAGTTTCAGTGTGACATGTTCCCTCTCACAGCTCAAGCAATGATACAAACCCAAATCTTGCTAACATTTTTAGTAAACAGCATTTTAGTAAAGATACTTTAGTATATAGTATGAGTTTGTGCTTATACTGACAGACCTACTTACTCAAATAAGTCATCTTGCAGTGTTCCTCTGGAAGCATTTGTACAGGAGAGCTGATATTTGCCAAATGCTCCAGTCACAGGACACCACAATAAGCTTTATTACCCATTATCAAACACTGATTCCTTAATAAAACATGCTGTCTAGTAATTGAAATAAGACGTTCATTGTCAGAGACCTAAGCACTCAGGGGTCATTATTAGAGAGCCAAACATCTCAGAAAATTTCATAATTTTCTCAATGATAATCCATTGGTTTAGCCATCCAGCTAAACATCAGACACCTATTTCTATAAATCAGGTTTCTTAACTGAAATGGAAATGTAAGTTTCTGAACAAAACAATAATGTCACAGGAAAAAAAAGAAAAACATTTATTTATTTTTCACCCACTTTTTTTTTCTTTCAATTAACTAATGATTTATTGAAATTTTTTGTTGTTTTTATAAAGAAATCAATTCAAAGGTATAATAAAACAGCTATTCTAAATTACTAAAAAAGATTTTTGAAAATTAAGTGGCATCACAAACAAGTATTGTACATTTCATAATCTGATGCAGTTGAACTGAATATGATGGCACCAAACATTTTATTTTCCACTAATAAAAAAGACCAGAGCAATAATCAAAATGATGACCTGATTGACCAGACAGAATTGGAAAAACAAGAATCAAGAAGGGACCTACTTTGGTGTGAACTTCCATTAGCCAATTTAGAGCATTTGCAATTTGGGATTTCAGCAATGATGAATGCAGTTCTGTTTTAACTGAGTACCATAACATTGGCATAATTTACTAATCATGAATGCTGACATTACTTGAAGTTCCTTTCTAATTTCAAGTGTTTATTTCAGTTCTTCAGGACTGTAAAATTTCTTACTTTCTCTATTTTTTTCTTTAAATTCACTGAGGTCAAGTATCTAGAGAAATACCTCTCTGAAAAGGTATCCATATTTCTGGCAAAACATAAAACCAGAAGCAATAAAGCTTTTTCTTTGTTCACGATCTCAACAGCCATCAATCTCTGATTATTATTTAAACATCTCCGTAGGTCTATACTTCTTCTGAACAGCCACTGCTGAGACCAAACTTTTAGGACCCTTTATAAATAGTGCAGCTGTGTAATTTTATTTCATTTCCAATAAAAATCCAACTACCTTCAGCTGACTCCCTGGACATATGGTATAGACATCAGTTATAAAAATTACTACACTAGAATGTTTGGAATGGATAGCTTGATGCTGAGAATGAATGGATAAGTGGGAATAAATTATTTAATAGCCAGTATACAAAATGAAATGTCTGTGATTCATTCCTGTTGTGGGAGTGTGAACAATATCTTTGAACAAGAGTGCATTGGGGCAATATCAAATGGAAATTACATGTCAAATATGCATCCTTCTTTCTGGTGGTAGCCTTTGAGCCCAGGGACTTTTTTTCATTAGCATTAAAGAAAAAAAGATATATTTAGCCTTAAGAATAAGCAACCATAATCCCTCTGTATTACCCAGTGTTGTCGACTAAAGTATTGCATCAAACACCCAGTTAACAGCTTATTCCCCCCATACCTTTCCAGGTTCCAACAAGACTAGAAATTCCATATAATCTTTTGCTTGTCTTACATAAGTTTTACATAAGGAAAATATAATTGTCTATAATATGCAAGTCTTTAGGATAAGGAAACTGGGAATGGGAAAGTAAGCTTTCATGACATAGAAGCCAAAACAGAATTGGAGGGTGCAGCAGGTGTGATCATCCAGGGTGCCAGTAATGCTAAAGCAAAGGCCATTCAGGAAAGGAGCCTTAGAAAAGAATGCTCCTGTATTTAAAATGATACATGTGAGACTTTTCCTAACTAAATTGCAACTTTTTAACTGAAAACACTCCTCCTTTGTGCTGTTCAGTTTTTAATAGCTGTACATTTAAAATCTCCAAAGTCAAAAATATCTCTGTTTAAATTAAAGCAGCCCATTGGTGTATGATAATTTATCCTAGGTCATAGCTCTACCCCTTGTTTTGCTTTGTTTGGGTTTTTGTTGTTGTTGTTGTTCTGGGGGATTTTTTTGTTTGGTTTGGTTTTGTTTTGGGGGGTTAGGTTGGTTGGTTTATCTTGGTTATGTTATGGTAATTTTTTATTGGTATTATTTGTGGTTGTTGGGTTTTTCCTTGATTTGGTTTTCTGTTGTTTTGGATTCATCTTTCATTTGGATTTTTTTTTTTTAATTTTCTAACTTTGTGAAATTTGTAGTAAGAATCTGAATAAGAATTCTCTACTTGCCAGTTTTCCTTTCAGTCTTTCCTTTTGTAAAACACTTGATCTCAGTATTTCCGTGAGGCAGGTTGGATTTGGGGTTCCTTCTGCTAAAAGCTGCCTTTGTTGTGCCTCAGTCAGCTACACTTTGCAGCTGTCCTTCCAGCTCCCTGGCACTCACTCATCAGGTGCTGGCATAACTAGGTGTGAAGTGAGCCCAGAGCACTCCATCCAGAAACAGTAGGATCTAGGGGAAATATAAAGCTGAGAGGTGTACAAAAAGAAAATTTGACAATGTTTCTTAACAGGAAGGGTCAGAGGATTTCTGAAAAACTATTAGTAACTTCTGACATCTCAAATGCAAACTTTCTTACAAAAGACAGCATATTCTAAAAATACAAGCCTCTGGGGATTATTCCTGTTTGTACCACTGCTGTGCAGCAACTAGAGGGCTGTAAGGTCAAAAATATTACTGAGTACAGTTACACATGAAGAAGAATGATTTGATATAAATTTACTATCATAACAACTTTTAGTAAGAAAGGTCATAAACCTGGAAGGAAACTCCAAGATGCAGCTTTCTCTATACAAACCTATTTTCCAAAACTAAAAAATTAGGCTCTTGTACATAATAGAAGAGGTCCAGCTCTTTACAACAAATTCAAACACCAAGCTGGAATAGTTTAAAATTACAAATAGCTAATCTACAAGTAGCCAAGCTAAAAAGGCTTGCAAAGGTTTGCTCCTCCTCAGGAAAGACTGAAGAATATGTACAGCAATACATACCTGGGCTACAAGAAAAGTTCCCATTTAAAGATGATTTCTGATGTACTGATCCCTTAAAACACTTGACCTTAAAACAGCATGGGAGTCTTTTCAGAGAATCTAATGTTCCTTAAGTTGGTCTCCTCCTATATAGGTCTAGAAGTTTCACCTTTTGAGAATTTTATAGCATCTGTAGTTTCTAATTCTTAAAAAGTTAATTAGAAAAGACTAGCACTTTGGTAGTATTTTCCATTCTGATTTTTATTCTTCTGCTGGTGTGCACATAAATGCAGAAAAATAGCTCTCTCATTTGAGGTGCTTTGAAGCATGTTGAGAGAAAGTTCTTCACCCAGAGGGTGGTAGAGCACTGAAACAGGCTCCCCAGGGCACTGGTGACAGCACCAGCCTGGCAGAGCTCAAGGAGCATTTAGACAATGCCCCTGGGCACATGGTGTGATTTTTGTGGCATTCTAAGCAGATCCAGGAGTCGAAATCAATGAGTCAGATAGGTCCCTTCCAACTCAGAATATTCTGTGAAGTGTTCAAGACCATCAAAGTTGCTGCTTCCTGAATTACTTATAGAACTAATTCTTCTTCAAAGTAGGTGTTCTACCTGTAATTGCTACACTGTTTTTTTTTTCAGAAGTGGTTCTACAGCATTTTGTTGATACATTCAGTCAACTTAGGTTGACTGAATACATTCAATCCCATTAGGTAAATGGGATTTGTAATGTCATAAATCTACATGTAGGTACATGGTCTTTAAAACCTAGTACTAAAAGTAAAAATAGCAATAGTTGAAAGATACACCCACAATGAAACCAAAATGAGTTAGAGAAAGCCCTTTTCTTTCTAACTCTTCAGAGCTGCAGCCTTTGGACCACTATCCAGAAGGGCCAAGCTGGCAAACATGTAGACAAAGCAAGCACACAGCCAGTGAATGATTTCTAAGGACATGTTAAACATCACCCCTTCTTCTCAAGCACTCATTGTGTAAGTGTAGTTGAACATCACCTCTATCCACAACTGATATCCTATTCAGTATTCAAACAAAATTTATAGTACATATTGGCAGAGCTGGATCAGTTCACCAAGCCTGATTTCTTATCACAGAAAAGCATTTAGCTGAAGATATTCACAAAAAGACAGATGGCCTTGCAAACTCTGCCAAGTCAAGGGTCTTAACTATTGATAAATCAATACAGAAGTGATGAAAATTAATTTACCTACTGATAATTTTATGCCTTTTAAAGGTGAAGTCTCAGCCAGTGCTAATAAATCCACTTAAAACCAGAGATTGTGTGTTTGCTGGGAGGTCCCAAACAGTGGGAGCATTTCAAAAACTCCCTATGTAATGAAGGTCCAGAGTGATTCAAAAGAACATCAGATTAAATACACGAAGCAGTGGCATCTTTAACCTGTGTCCATTCAGCACAATTTTGAAATGTGGTCTGTATTAGAAGAACTTGCAATGAAGACACCTGTGCAGAGTAAATTAAGACAAATGGATGTACAAAACTCTTTAGTATTTATCCTAAGCACAGTCACTATAAGCACAGCCCCTATCCAGCAGATTACCCATGGCAAGGACAGACTTCAGCTGATGTGCCTCATGAAATCTGCTGTGCTGGTGGCCACTCATGGCTCTGGCAGCTGCTGGACACAGAGGAGAGGAAGGCCTGTGCTGGCTGTATGTAGGGAGATGTCAAGCTCAGTCTTGACCAACCCTTCTCAGCACCACCTTTATGATCTTCAGTTGGCAAGGTATCAATAAAAGAGGAACATAATATGTAGGTGTTGCACAACAGTGTCTTGGGTTGCGATGCAAGTTGTAACCAAAAGTAAGCATTCTATCACCATCTCTTGAAACCAGCTGGGGAGGTG
>VZUI01074043.1:0-33053 GCA_013401135.1 Cettia cetti
GAAGGGAAGGGA
This sequence comes from Cettia cetti, assembly GCA_013401135.1. Classification (NCBI taxonomy): domain Eukaryota; kingdom Metazoa; phylum Chordata; class Aves; order Passeriformes; family Sylviidae; genus Cettia; species Cettia cetti. The sequence continues at coordinate 13 of VZUI01074043.1, forward strand.
AGGGAAGGGAAGGGAAGGGAAGGGAAGGGAAGGGAAGGGAAGGGAAGGGAAGGGAAGGGAAGATGAACCACTGCAACAGTTATCAAGTTACAGCCAGGGATTGCACCTCTGAAGCAAAGGTGGGAATCCTGCTAGTTATGCCCTTTACAGATTGCTCATGGAGACATAACGCACATACATGAGTGTGGATTAGTAAAGGAGTCATTTGTTGGAGCAGGCTCAGGAGGAAATTTCCTAAGCTTCCTTCATCAGTGTGTTTTGAGTGTCTGACCAAGAAAAGCATCCTGAGCCATCATTCAAAAAAAATAAATAAGAACCTAGCTGGAATATGATCCATATCACAATGCAACTAACTGGTGTCTAGAGAGTAAGGAAGTGTTTAAGTAAGAAAATAAATGGGAATGTTATTGATGAGTCCTTTTCCTCCAGAGATACGATCTTCTACATCTTTCAGTTTTCAGCACCTTGCTCATTTTTCCAGCAGGGATATAGATCACCTTATAGTAAAGCTAAGTCTAGGACCAATAGGTTTTCTTTTTAATTGCCTTTCACAGGGGGTTTAGTAGGAGTGCAGTGATCCCAGGAGACACCTAAGAGCACAGAATGAAGAGCATGGAGGTAGGATTGTCTGCCCACAGACCACACTAAGAGAGTAAATATCCCATCTGAGAAAAACAAGAAAGATTGCACTGCACTTAGTTTTTTAATGTCGTTACACTGCTACTCAATACAAGAAAGGAATTCCATAACTCTTAGACTTGAGTGAGAGTAAATCTCTCAAGGAGCTCCAAGTTCCCTTCACTTTTCCTCCTGTGGTTCTTTCTCACCATGCCTACCATCCACTTTCAGCAGTACAGGCTTTCTTAGCATCTGATAACTGCATAAAACAAGAAATCACTACTTTTTAATTTTTTAATGTCTAAATTTTAGGACAGAAAATTATTGTAGTTGCATTTTTTTGGTTTTTTTTTAGATAAGTGGGAAATTTGAACACAGTTTTTGGGTGGCTACAGAAAGTGGCAAGTAATATACAAGTGTAATAAATTATTTTGCATTTCCCAAGAAAAAGTTTATGTAGACTATTTAGGGATTACTCAATATTTTGTAAGCAACTTTACTGTTAATAATTTTTTTTTTCCTAATCTACGTGCTTACACAATTACTATAATACCTTGGAGCCTCAAAACACTTTGAAATGCAGGTGTTGTTAAAACCAGAAAAGAAAACAGCAGTGCTAATCTACTTAGGTAACAAAGGAGGGTCAGGAGCCCAAGACCCTTTTGACATAGACATCTACATGTCAGTTGCAGTTTAATGCATCTACACCTGTAAGGATCTAGAAGAGCAAGTGGAGGCTGATGTTGGCAGGGTATATGAAGAGCTAACAATATATGTCTGAATTTGAAGGAATTTTCAGAAACTACTGTGCTGGTATACATTGGAGATGACCATCGATGACAAAGACAAGAGACAAAATTAAAAAATAGCCACCCAATTTCTCTATGTAGCTCTGATTTCCTAACAACTCTAGAAAAATTGAGCCCCTTTGGCTTTTTTTTTTTTTTTTAATATTGTTGCACAAAACTTAGGTAAATCAGTATTCCTGGGATTTGATTTTTTAGATTGCTGGAACTACCTCGTAATACAATATTCACTATTGCTTGAAGGTACTTATTTTTGTTTGTCTGAGGCAATTTTAACCAGTCTCAAAACTTCGGAGATTCAAGCAGCATAACTTTTCCCTGAATGCTAATTAGCTTGATAACTTTGTTTATTTACAGACTATTAAGCAACCTGTTAAATTAATATGTGGCATCATAATACACCTTTCAGTTTTCTTGCAGCTGCTTGCTTGGAAGGTTGTTTAACAGAGGAGCCATGGCTGATGGAATGATGGTCTCACAGGATTTGCAACTTACTGAAGGAGCAGCTTTTCTTGCACAATTTGTATCTGTGGCTCATTGAATTGTCTTAGAAGTCAGATGTTAATTGTATCAATAAACACAGCAACAGTGCCTTTCACAGGTCCCATGATAGCCACTTTTGCTATGGCTGGGGTTCTTAAAATGTTCTTTGACTATATTTTTCCACAGTTGACTTGTACCACACAGCTAGCATTTCTCTCTGAGACATCTGCCAAGAAAATTGGAACTGCTGGTGAAATATCCACAGGCCCCATTCCGCAGCACGCATAACAGGAGTTTCAGAAGAAAATCAATAAATTATTCCCACAGACCACCAATCAGTAATAAAATGGGATTTTCATCAGTAATAATAGAACATTTTTGCGTTCATGCAAACCCCACCATTATTGCTAATTCAATTAGCTCTGCTATTCCTTGTTAAAATATTTTAAAAACTGTAAAAGTGGATTCCAAGTTCTGCAGGCTCAGTTTTATGATTGGAGGAAAAAGGCAAAGTGATACAGGCAGTTCTGCATGTATGTAAGTTTTTATAGGAAGTTCCTCTCAGAATGAACTCTGAAATACTTTATGTTCACATTATTCTCTTTAGCACACCATTATAGTTTCAACCACTTCTAAGGTGTGCCATTATTAGTTGCATTGAATCAAGCACCTATCTCAGAAGAGCTTAACTTTATATCTTAGATTTCAGGGAAAGCACTCTAATAACAGAGTTCTGAACGAAAATACTGTTGGTTATTGCCAAGAGCATTTTAAATATTTTAAAATGTAATTTTTCAGTTTCTTATTACACAGTAATTAACACAAAATTGGAATAGATTCTATGTAGTACACCTCATAATTTCATAGCTGGATAGATGACACTGACTCAAAATACCTGCAGAGCAATAAAGTTTATAAACCATTATGCAGCAAAACCAATAATCATTACTAATGGAGTGCTGAATAGGAGCTAAATTCTTCTAAGTCCCCAGCACAATGCAGACATTAATAACCAGATGAGCTAAATATCTATCACCTGAAAATCATAGAAATTTAGTTCTCTTATTTTGAGAATTATGGAATGGTTATGGTTGGAAGTGGCTGTTGGGGAGAGTTTTTTTCTTTTTGTTTTTCACTACTTTAAAACATACATTGATACTTAGCACAACCTGGTAAATGTCAGTAACAAGGACTTTTATTATTATTTTTTTTAAATTTATGTTTAATGACCAGAGTAAAGAAGGCAGTGTTACTCTTCTGGAGCTCAGAATACTTGCCCATGTCTGAATCTGCTCTGAAGTACATGGTTATACAAAGCCTTGGTTGCCCTCCCCCAGTGCTGGCCCTGGTCCGCTCTGAGCTTGAAGGTGGCTTCCACGGTCCCTTCCAGCTGTCCCTTCTATGACCCTCTGGTGTTCTGACAGGAGTGGGATTAACCCACATTTAAAATGTGGGGTTTTCTGCAACTGGTTTTGCACTGATTTATCCTTTTTATTTATTTTATAATCCCCCTTTGTCTCTTTGCTGATATTGCCCATCAGTTATCACCAGAGAACCCTCCTCCCAGCGTGCAAACTCAATAGCTTTTCAGCATGACTTTTCCCATGGCAGAACAAAAAAGAATTAATCTGTTAAAAATACAGTCAACTGAAAAACAGATTGGCTATTTTGAGTTCACTAATTTTTTTTTTCTTAAAGTTACAAAAGTAATGGTAGAAGTATTGGTTTAATTCTTTCTGGATTACAGTCCAATCAGGACTTGTTAAAATTGCTCCCATGTGGAACAATAATCCATAAACAAAGAAAGAGAGGAGTTGAGCCTGTATTTCAAGGACAACCCCCCACGACTTTGAAAATCAAGGTAAAAAATTACTCTGTTTTTCTTACCATCAGTAGGAAAGCTTGAAACACACATAAGTGATGCACAACTTGTCTGTACAAATGGCATTAGGAACAAAATATACAATGAATGACTAGAGAAATGTAGAGATTTTTTTCTTCCCCCACTCTCCCTTTCTCCATAAGGAAGGCTAGAAATGCATAATAAAGGACTTAGAAAAAGTATGTTCAAATGGTGTTATGAATACTGTGTTAACAGAGGAACTACTTTCCATGCCTACATGAAAATAAAGTTTTAAAACTGACTATTTAGTGCAGGTGTGGACACCTGATGTTTTTTAATGTCATAGAAAATGTTTCTGTTCTTTTCAAGACAAACCGTCTCCATGTGGGCTTGAAGACGAATACCAATCAACATGACAGGCAGAAACAAACACATGCTCTGCTGTATAATAATATATTCTAATTCCCTCTTCATCCAAAATGGTAGATATTCAAAAATCACAGAAATTTATACTGGTTTTTAATTATGAGTATAGGTCTCAGGTTATCCCAGAAGTGTGTACTTCAGTGACTGGTGCATTCAGTAGACGGACAAAAGATTAAATAGTGAATTTTAATTTGCTAAGAAAAAATGCAATAAATTCCATTTTATGTAATGCTGTAAGTATACTGATTGCAGTAAGCAGTGTATACTGGTCTGTAACTCCTATTTTTTCCCTTCAGCTGAGTTTCTGTAATATTAGCAATTTCTATGTATTCACATTCTAGCACTCTCTCCAAATATCAGCATACATCATTAGCTCAAAAATATAAAATAATCCATCTATAAACTCTGTGCACTCTGTAAAAACTCGAAGAGGTTGAGAAACCAGATATTACACAGTATTTAGGTATAGCATAATAGAGAATAACACTGTAATTCTGTTCCTAATGAACACCATGGACCTCTGTCAATGACTTCTGTAAGAATAGGACTTTGCATAAGAAAGACATCATTGTATGGACACCCACTATAATCTGCATAAACATGTCAGAGAAATCAATCTACTAATATCTTCATTGAGTCACTTCTCATTATACTGGAGCATAACCTTTAAATCCAATTTGGGCATTGAAGTGTTAGAATTATAAAATCAATTCCATGTTAAATATACTTTATTTCTTTCTACTTTGAATTTGTCTACTTTTAACTTCCAAGCTCTTGATCCACCTGAAATGCTTTTCTGCAGTGAGAAACTTTCCACAATCTTACAACACAATTACTGCCTTTTAATATTCTTTAGGATTTATTTGCTACAGGGAGATGGTTTGGTCTAAATCAGCTGCTTTTCTTTTAAGGATGATTTCTATTTGCATTGTATCTCCTTTGAACAGCTGAGCAACACAAAGGGATTTTAAGGACAATGAGTATCCTCATGGTCTCCCCCACTCAATGAATGTATTTATGATAGAGGCACACATAGGAAAAATTAACAAGAAACACTGATTTCCCCTGCTAATTAAACTCTTAGTGGATTTTCATAGGTAAGCTTGCTCTTTCTTCTCTCACAGGCTAGCGAGACCTTCCCAGGCTCAGGAGATCCAGAAAAATAGCACTACATGTAGCCACAGGCATCTGCTGAAGCACCTTCTCTAACATGAGATGTGTGCAGTGGGTAAGGCTCAATTTGAGCCCGTAACCCCAGACAGCCTTTCCCAGCAGTGAGAAAAGCACCCCCTGCTCAAGTACAGTTTATCTCTCCTAAAACAGACATCTGAACTCAGCCAGATGAGCTGTGCCCTGAAAGGACCTCCAGCAACTAGAAATGGGAGCCAGGGCAATAATTTCAGATGACAGCATACTTAGAGGGGTTACATACAGTTACGTTTAATTAATTCCACCTTCACTGTAATACTTTTGAGGAGAAATGTTATTTTAGGAAAAAAGTGCCAAAATTCAAAACTAATTTCTTGTGTGGGGCACAGCGGTGTTTATTCCAGAGTCCTTGCTTCCTGAAGAAACAAATAAAATTCTTGGTTTCTGAACAGATCTTGTTGGGAAGAATAAGGCATCTCAGTGTTTGGACAGGGAATTCATAATGGCATAAAGGGTCAAGATGCTAGCATGACTGGATGTTCTAAAAAACTTTTTTTTCTTGGTGAAATTGTATAGAAATTTCAGATTTATTAAAAATATGATCAAATCTCTAATAAGTATTCTTTATTTTATACTCCTTTAGCATTGACAATAATTAGATTCAGGTAGTGGGGTATGAATATGGATCAAATATTTGGGTATTTAGGATTCTGAAAATAGTCACTATTTTCACGCAGAAAATATGTTTTCAAAGGAACTAATTTTTTGCTAGATACAAACATCTCATATCAAAAATCTTACATAATTTAGGATTTGTTTTGTTTTCCATTCTATCAATGTTTCACTTTTATTTTAGGAGTAATTTTCAGAATTAATTTATGCAACTAGGTTTTTTTCCAAGACAAAACAATGAACAAGCAAAAGAAAACATTTTTTCTCATAGGATTGATAGAGAACCTGGGTTAAGTATATTTAGAGTTATCGTAAGAATTATTTAAAAACAGCAGAGATTTTATCTAATTGACAAATTAGTTTTGAAATTAGGTAAAAAAATGTGAAATATCACTTGGAATGGGAGAAATTTTTCAATTACAGCCCTTTCTTTATTAAGGGAAAGGTGTAAATCCAAACCACAAAAAGATACTCTGTTGCAGTAACCTATACAAAGAAACGTAACAGCAGAATGGAACTAATAAATAATCTATTAAAAAATCTACAGCTCCAAACAAGCAACCAGTTTGTGTTTGTTGTAGTAAAAGGATTTTGTCATTTTACTTAGTTGTTATTTTGATGAGTTTAAATGATAGAGAAATATTGTTGATATAATATATTGCATTTCTGCAAAATATTTGAATTGGTGTCATGACAGATCCTGTTTCATGAATTCAAATGACAAAAGCAGCAAAAACAATAAAAGTATGCCCATTTTTTTACAAACTGCTTTATGTATAATTATGAAAACATCATTATTAATATGGCACTGTATCTGAGTACCTGTGTTTCCCCTCACTTTATCAGAAGACTCTCTTGTTCTGTGTTACTAGGATGTTTTAAGAATGACTGGGATAATTGCATTAGTGCTGAAAAAAAAATCTTTTAGTGGTAGAAGAGGGCTGGGAGTGGTTAATGAAAAATTTTAGAGTTTCATTTCAGTGACACATTATCTATTTCAGTATGGCCAAGGACAATGTATATAGGAAAAGAGAGTGCAAAGTACAATAATGATATGGGTTTGCTAACCTGGGAAATAGTGATGCTGAAAAGTACTTTAGGGCCATGGTGGATAATCAACTAATAATGAGATCCCAGGTGACACTGCAGTAAAAAGAAATAATGGATAGAAATATGGGATGGTGAGTAGGAGTTGTGAGATTATAATACATCTGCATTTGACAATAATGAAACCATTCATGGAATAATTCATCCATTTCTGCTATTAGCGCATTGAGAGATGCTAAAAACCTGCAAAGAATTCAAAGCAGAGCAGGGGGAGTAACTAAAACCTGGATGGCAGTGTGGCATGCTAGCAGACAGAAGGAACTCCATCTTTCCAAGAAGAAAACTATGGGGTCAGTTGGTGGTCTCTGAGTGTCTGTGTGGACCACAGAAATTCAACAGAAGTCTTTTCAGTGTAGAATATTATGGCAAAACAGTACCAATATAGGAAAGCCAACTTGACTGGGCATTTAGGAATGGAACATGTGGTAATTGTTAAGAAAATTTCCCTGCCTGAGCATTCACAGGGTGCAGCAGGGGCACTGCCAGTGACAGGGACTGTCACTGCTGGGACTGAAGCCCCTCCATGGTGGTGGCTCCAGTGACCTGGGGGATCCCCACTTGACTCCCCCCACACCCCCTTCACACTCACACTGGTGTCCTGGCTGGCTCAACCCCAGATTTTCCATGGCAGTCTCTGATGTCTTGTTCCACACAGCCATTTTCTCACAGTGCAGCAACCCAGAAACAGCTTTAGCTAGTGTTTCCAAGGAGGGACCCACAAACAAAGGAGCCATTGGGATTTTACCTCCTCACATGCCAAGCACAGGAAAGTCTGGAGTCCTGGTCACCAGGATGGACCACAGATGTCTTTCTTATGCTGTTCATGGCCTCTTGGCTCAGCCTCCCGCCCCTGGAGCTCCAGCTGCAGCTGCTCACCCAGATACCTGCAGTATTCCTCAACAGTAATGTCTTCAAACTGACAGAGGGAAAGTTTGGCTTTGGTATTAGGAAGAAATTCTATCCTGTGAAGGTGGTTAGGCATTGGCGTAGGTTGCCCAGAGAAGCTGGGGATGCTCCATCCCTGAAAGAATTCAAGGCCAGGTTGAACGGGGTTTTGAGCTAGTAAGTGGAATCTCTGTAGATGTCAGAGGGTTAGAACAGGGTCATTTTTAAATACTCTTACAACCCAAGTGGTTCTGTGATTCCACTATTTGAATTAGGCAAGAAGAGAAAAGAGAATTAAATGGAAATGATTAATCTGTGGAACCACTTTCAAAATTTTGAGGTGAAGATTTTGTTATCAGAAACTATAAAACCAGAATAGGATGTTTGTTCTACAAGACACCGCACACTTTTCTTCAGCTCTGACTATTTCACCTTGGATAGAAATTAATGCATGGCGTTCCTATGGTTTGAACTTGTAATAAAATTGGAGTGTTCCCTAAGGCCCACCAAAATCTATGAATGGTGTTTATTGACATGGAGAAATAGCTAGCACTTCCAGATGTGATTTGGAATATTGCCTCTCACTGTGAACAAAAAAATGGTTTGAACTTTTATTAAGGACTCCAGTTTACAACCTATGTACACTTAAGATATTATGATTACCTGGAGGCTGAGTTCTTTCAGCCACAGTCAGTAGATCATAGGCATGACTTAGTCTTACAGATGCTGCACATATGGAAGCACACATCAACCTGAGAGCATGGCGGATCTGCATGATAGTTGCCCTCAGCGTGAAGGGTAAAAATATGAGCACATCTGGTCCTGATGTTCTGTGCCTCCACTGGGAGGAAATCTGCCTATGCCAAGAACTTTGAAAAGAAGAACATCAAAGTTCCAAGTGTTATTTGGTTTAGCCAATTGGTAGTTTGTGGTGCAGACCTCAACACTGATGAAAGAAGATGCTGAAGCTGTTGACTTTACATGAAACATTCTCATCTGATTCCCCTTACTATACAGAAACAGACTCAAACATCTTGCCACCTAGGGTACAGATCCTGGCCCCTTTCTTGGAGTCCATGGTCTACAATAAAGGAAATTATAACAAAAAGCAGCTTTGATAGAGAACACTGTTACTTTAGGCCTCAATTATTCAGAAAGACCAGTCTGATTTCACAAGTTATTATTCTCCTTCTTGTTTGCTACACCAGTGGTTTGTTCCAATGCCTTTCCCCAGGAGGCTGAGCCTGAATTGTATTCCAGGGGCAATTCAGAAACTAGAAGGCAAGCTGTGCCTCATTTTTGAAAATTAACATTTAACTTTAATTGTTCCTTCCCACGCTACTTTGGAAATTATTCCTCTGTGCAAAGTGAACAAGAAAGGAAAAGGTCACGTTCAACTGTAGATTTAAAAAAACCCTGAACTTTAGCTCTAGTTTACCACCTTGTCTTCATCTTAAATATAGCAATAAAAACAAAACAAACCTTGTCTTGCATGCCTGCTTTACATTAGAGCCTTATAAGAAAAGTTATATGTTGTCTTTTTCTTTGCTTAAAAGAAAAATAACCAATTTGCTCTTGTGTGGTTCAGGGGAAAATAGCCTTGAGAAAATGTTATTGATGTAGTGTATTTATGTAGGGTTGCAAGACAAATTATGCCATCAGCAAATAAGGTCAGAGTAGCAGAGTGAATTACTGGCAAAAATAGGTTCCTTGCAAAGGACAAAGGTTCCTTTAAATGCGTATAAACCTTGAAGCCATATGAGAAGAAATAATACAGATTCAGTGTGGAATGTAGTATTTTAAAGCTCTCCAGAACTCCACATGATTTTTTTTGTAGATGACTATTACCTTTTCAGGAAGGATGAAGAGGCCTGCATGGCAGAATATTTGCCTGTGATTACTGGGAGGCAGTTTAAAGGCTTCCTTGAAGTGCGGTGTAGCTGCTTCAGTTAGACTTTGGACCCTGCCTTCAGAGGGGAAAACATTGCTTTTAGGGATGAGTTCCTACTGCTTCTCATGGAGTCCTAATGTAGTATTCTACAGCAGGGAAGAAGGAACACATCAATAGATGCCAAACAACCTGCTTAACCACAAGTATGCACAAGAGTACACTGCAGAGAAGAGCACACTATTTAGTTTTTAGCAAATAAGAATTCTATACAGTTCTGGTTATTTCATGTAATTCCTCATCTCCCTGAAAACTGTTTAACACAGGTGCTGCTAAATTACTCTTAGTGCACTTCAATCCTTTCTACCAACCACAAAAGTGAGTTTTGAAGGGTTATTTCTGGACAAGTTCTGGGTTGGCCAGATTATAGCATCAGTTATTTAGGAAAAAAAATCATAATCATATTAATTTGATAAATAATCTTTAAATAAAGCAGCATATTAAGCATGGAAACAATGCTTTGCAGTTGCAATTGGTAATGGCATTTTTTAAAAGAGCAAAGTCATTGCTTATCAGATGCACCAAGGCCCTTAAGCTACACAGTTCACACTAGTCATTCATGACAATGCAAAGTTTGGAGAACACCTCAGAAAGTCTTCCCCTTTTTAGGGATACCTTAACTTTTGGGGTAGAGCAACACACAGGATGAGCTCACAGGTACAGCCAAAACTAGGATTGTATTTGTTGCACTGATGCAACCTCAAGACCATGGTGAACACCAGCTTGACAAAACTGATACGGGAGAGGGTGAATTTGAGTGGCCCAGAGCTGAGACTGTGAAAGAGCTGACACTGAGCTTGTGACAGAGCTGACACTGTCCTTGCAAGTAGTGAAGGTCCCCAAGGCAATCTCCATCCTAATCCCACACCTGACTGGCAGCAAATACCATGGTTGCATGTGCAAGCTTGAACTCTGACATGCAATGATCTCTTCTGTTCTCAGCACATTTCTCATCCCAGGCAACAACTAGACATTGATAGGATCACAGAGTATCCTGAGTTGGAAGGGCCTACCAGGATCACTGACTCCTGGCCCTGCAAAGAACAGACTCAAGATGGTCAAGTACAGTCCAAGATCTGTTCCTAATAGGCAATTTGGGTATCAACAACTTATTTTCAAGTCTTAGGAGTCTTGCTAGGACATCACTGAGACTGGCTGAGGTTGTTGGGATGAGCCCTGGATGGTGAGCCCTGCTCTGCTCTGAGTGGATGCCTGTGTCTTCTCCCACCCCGGGAGCCACCAACCCTCCTGCCCTCAACTCCTACTGTGGGTGACAGTGGGCAGTTAGGACACAAGCATTTAACAAGTGTTCTTTCCAAATAATAACTATCTCCTTTCAAACCTTTAAATATCACTGCTGAACTAATCTATCATGATAATGAATCATACAGTATGGTCACTGATGTTAAACTGGCAGTTAAAACAGCTATTTTATGCTTTACACAGCTCATTTTTAGCTTTCCAAAACTTTGTAACATCACCTCTTACTTCCTGGGGATGTAGCATTGTCATTGCCCTTCTGCTTTCCCAAATGTTACTTGCTGCATAAGACGACTAAAGAACATTTCTGTCCTTTGATTGTGTTTTAAGAACAAAAATCTGTGAAACAGGTTTATGCAACAAGACAGTAGAAGGAGACTTTAAACAGTGTGATTGAGAAGAAATTATCTTCTTTACGCAGGAGGCAGGTGCTTAGATAGATACACTTCTTAATTACAGGCTAAGAAATGGGCCTAAAGAGTTCTATTGTGGATCAGCTGTTAAAGTAATAACCTGTGAGGCTGGGTTCCTCGACTGCAATCCTGATTCATCATCAACTTCTAGTTTAGTGGTAAGTAAGACCTTTCTGAGCCAAAATCCAACATCTTTTAAAGGTGCTTTTTGCTGACACAACTCAATTGATTCTAATGGAGTCACTTTCACTTAATGTCAATGAAAGTGAATTTGGGATATCGTTACAGTCTCAGTTAACTTATCTACCCAGTAGATTCAGTTTATCAGTCAGAGCTAGGAGACAGTTTAGAGCTAGAATTTTTATTCTATTCTTAAAAAACCCACAGCTTTCTGCAATTAAAAATTGGTAGGAGTCATGATAACTGTTCTTAAAAGATTATGACTCAAAAAAAAAAGTGTTGCACTGAAAAAATGCATGATTTTTATAGAATCATAGAATCATTAAGGTTGGAAAAAACCTATAAGTTCATGGAGTCCAGCCACTTACTTCTGAAAGCAGGCAAGGAAATGTGACAGGAAATCACACCTTTACAAGTTGTGATTTTTTAAAACTTTCAGTTCCTTGACAATATTTTTTTTGTTTGTTTATTTAAGCTCACATTTCAAGATGTGAAAAAATACTGAAATACCAAATTCTCCTCAAAGTAGTGTTTAAAATATTATTTGCTGACAAGATGAACATATGTCAGCAGTGCCCTGGCAGCCAGGAGGGGCAGCTCTGTCCTGGGGGGCATCAGGCACAATGGGGTAAGGGAGGGGATTATCCTGCTCTGCTCTGCATTGAGGTAGCCTCACCTTGAGGGCTGGGGGCTGTTTTGGGCATCACAGTCTAAGAAAGACATTAGGCCATCAGAGAGCATTGAAAGGACGACCATGACATTGGTGAAGGCTCTGGAGGTGAAGCCATTTGAGGAGCAGCTGGGGGCACTTGGTCTGTTCAGCCTGGAGAACAGGAGACTGAGGGCAGACCTCATTGTGGTCTGCAAGTGCCATGGAAGCAGAGGGGCAGGAACTGATCTCTTCTCTGTGGTGACCAATGACAGGAATGGCCTGAAGCTGTGTCAGCAGAGATTTAGGTTGGATATTAGGAAAAAGGTAACTGGGAACCATAAGAGGCTCCCCAGGGAAGTGATAACAGCACCAAATCTGTCTGAATTCAAGGAGTGTTTGGACAATACTCTCAGGCACTTGGGGATGGTCCTGGGAAGTGCCAGGAGCTGGACTTGATCTTGATGGGTCCCTTCCAACTCAGGTCATTCTATAATTCAGTGATTCTATCATCTCTAGTTCTTATTTACTTTACAAGGGTGTTTGGAGGCTCAAGTTAAGTATATAAAAAAAGGAGAACTTTGGGTAAAAAGAACTTAAAAAGAGTTAAATCTGTATTCTACTAATTTCTGCTAAATACTAATTACCCACATTCACCTTTCTAGCTTTCTTGTCATCCCATGTGACACATTTCTAGCATGTTTTTATTCCCTTTAGGCTTCATGCTCTCTTGTGATAGGCCATCCAACTTCCTTGGAGGAAAAGGAAGTCATAGAACCATAGAATGGTTAGGGTTGGAATGGATGTTAAAGATCCTCTACTTCCAATGCCCCTGCCATGGGCAGGGACACCTCACACTACACCAGGATGTTCAGAGCCCCATCCAACCTGTCTTTCCACAACTTCTCTTGTCAACCTCTGCCAGTGTCTCACTGAACTCACAGTAAAGGATTTATTTCTAATACCCAATCTAAACTTTCCCTCTGTCACTTTAAAGCCATTCCCTCTTGTCCTGTCACTACACATCCTTGCAAACCATTCCTCTCCAGTTGTCTTGTAGGTCCTATTCACTTAAACAGAGTGGGAAATTCTAGAGCAGTGTGCTCTAGAGCAGTGTGCTCCATTTGGCTTGTTTCTCACAGAATCTAAATAGAAATCTGCATTTTTCTGTCTGGAAGGCTTTGTGTTGGTTTTTCTTCTTTCAGTTTCTGTGAGCAGGGAGCAAGTTTTTACATCTTGAGCCCAGCTTCAGTAAGAGTTGGAAGTATTTCAGTTTTCTCTCATAATACTACAAAAGAAAGGACCAGCTCACATCTCTTGATGTGAAAAGGGGTATCTCATTTGCATTCTTAGTTATAAGAAATTGTCACTAAAAGCACCATTTAATTTATTTACTCTACAGGGAAGTACGTAAGTACTTTATGCCTGTGTTACGTATGACAAAGCAAAACCAGACAGACTGTAGGCTAGATATTAAGAATATTGAGTGACTAATTTTCAGAAAGCCAAGATCAGGTGTCTGCTAAAATTAGCCTTGTTTGGGTTTATTATTATCACTATCATTATTATGATGATAATAACTGGACACCTGCTCAAGCAGCAGGTTAAATTGCATTAGTTGGTGTATAAATATATACAGAATAAAAAAAATCAGTTTCTGACTACAGGGCTTATTGTCTCAGGATGAAACAAGAAACCAAAATGAGATATGGACAAGGAGGGAGCTACAGAGAGATGAGGTCCAGAGCTACACAAGGTTTCCAATACGATATCCTCAAGAGGCATCCCAGACATTTTATGAGCTAACCGTGCAATAGATCTGAGATTGCCACTATATTGAATAGATTTATATCTCTATAGGTGGTTGTATATACACATACAAATATTCATGATACAGTTTCACAGAGGTTTGCAATAAAATCTTTCTGTTCCTGCAAAGCACCAGATGAAAAGCACCAAGGTGCCTTTTTGAAGGTATTGCACCTAAGTGCTAAGGGTGGACTTCTCTAGGCGGTAACTAAGAGACTGTGTCTTAGTAGGTAGGTCATGAAAATCCTTGAATCTGAAGATCCATGACTTTGTTTAATGCTATGCAAGAGCAAATAAAAGAGTGTCTAGAACAGAACTGAGATTATCAGAAAAAAAAAAAAAAAAAAAAAAAAGAGAAGGCTAGGGGAAGGGAACATCCTTAACAAAACCATAAGTTACCACATTTTACTTCACAAGACAAGAAAATCAAAAGATAAGTCAAATAATTGAGCTGTTGCATGTCCACAATAGACACAATTCAACTGATGTGAATGGAGTATGCTGAAAAAGGCCTAAAAGGTTTTTCTGGACACCAGACTGATCATGAATCAGTGTATTTGCATGAGGAATATAACAAAACTCTTCCATAGGGAGAGCAAGATAAAAAAAAACAACCAAAAACAAACAAGTATCTTGAGCCTCAGTGAGGCCACACTTGAAATAATGGTCCAGTTTTGGACCTCCCTAATTTATGGGAAAAAATTGGAGGGAATGCTGCAGACAGCTGCCAACATTATAACTAGCCAGAGCAAGTGACTTATGAGGAGAGTTTGAGAGAACTGAGCTTGTTTAGTCTGACAAAAGAGACATTCCATAGCAGTCTGCAACTCTGTGAAAGGGGTGGGTGAAAACCAGGAGTTACCCAGGGTGGACATGGAATCCCAGATCTTGGAGCTTTTCTATATTTGTCTGAAGTTTGGCTGACTTGGTCTGGTTGTGGTGGTCCCAGTCTGGGTGGAAAGTTCAACCAATGACCTCCAATGGTCTTCAACCACCATTTTTAGGAAGACGGAGCAGTAGTTATTTTGCTGCCAGTGGTTCATCTTTTTGAGGAACCAGAAAAAGCTATCCGACCCAGACAACTACAGGTAAGAACAATTCTGATTAAGAGATGAAAATTGTGAAAACCACAGGACTGGTATTTATTAAAGTATTCCTGAGCCTCACTTTGTCACATAGCATTGATATGTTAAAAGGGTCCTTTAGTGCTGTGCCACAAAGCCCCACAATTGCCTGTCAGATATGGGTCAAGCCAACAGAGAAAGTGTATGAGTTTTTAGGGACAACAATACCCAGTAAATTCCTAAGAGTTCTTGTTCAGTTCTATTAGGATCACCATTTATGAATAAAATATGAAGAGAAGATCATATGTATCCCTGCACAAAAATTTAAAATACTGGAGAACTGTAAATTAGTAGTGCATGGAACCTCATTGACTCAAAGTGGAAGTTTGGGAGATTGAGTCATAAGAATAGACAATGAAGTTGATTCTTTATGTTATGAGCTTTAAAACATGATTGAGCATCTTTGTGGGACATACTAAAGATATAATATTTGTGATATATTTACAAGGGAAAATGGACAAGAGGGGCATGCAGGAGAACAATTTTTAGGTTGTGATGATTTCTTTAGAGCTCATGTTTGTGCAGAACCATTAGGGACATGTCTAATGAAACATACAACATCAGTTAGACCAACTCAAGATCTGGCTTCTAGCTTAGAAGTTTTTTGCACTCAGTAGCAAACAATACATGAGGAAAGTGAAAAAGTGGAGCACAGAACTTGAAAATGAAACCTCAAAAATGTGAGAATAATCCTCTGACACAATGCTGAGTTTTGGCTTCCTGCATTACCCAAGGACCACGATGGCCTCTCAGAGATGTCTTTTCCCAGCGGCACAGGTTTCAATTCGCACCAGGCTCCCAGAAACTATTCAGTGAATTATCACAAAGTTACTAAATCCTCCAGGGCTCAACCAGGTGCCAGTATAACTCCCACTGAGCACAGGCAGAAAGAAAGTGATAATTAAAAGAAAATGTGGTAAAGGAATGGACATCTATTTGAGATGTTGCCTGGTGTTAGGAAAAGAGGTGTGTTAATGTCCAAAAAATATATGAAACAATACCAATTATAATGATGGTTTGCACCAGAAGGTACTCTTAAAGGACATCTTATCCAGAATTTAATCAGATTATTTATTTCCAATGCCAATTGGCAATGTGAATTAGCACAGTCCTTAAAAATCTGTTCCTTGAAGAAGCCCTTTAGATGATGTTACGTGCCAATTTGATTCTAAGCCCTTACTTTTTCGTAATGCAGATTTTTAAAACAACTACCCTCTGTTCAGTACTGGCATTGCCAGGAAGAGCTGGAGTGCCAGCTTCTGTAAGGACCATCTTACTGTCATGGTTAATCAAGAGTTGTTAAGAGGAGCAGCCTTTTGAAATAATAACAACAACAAAAATAATAATAACCATGGTGGTGGTGATGAGAGATGTCCTAAACTACAGGAAAAAGAAGTTCAAACAATGAAATCTGCCAAGTTTAAATGAGGAATACTGAATAACAGTCAACTACTCTAAGGCTACAAGTGCTCAGATATTAGTAGCATATGGTACAGAAGTAGCTGCAAAGATAGGCTATGATAGGTTTTGTTGCTAAAATCTTTTATTTCCCTGAAGATAGACACAGTTTCAAAGAATAGTGACATAATAGAAAACAGATTTTATGAGAAGGGATTAAACCAATTTACTCATTTTACAAGATGAAGGTATATATAGGATAAGATTGCACCATACACAAAATACCCTTTCTCCTTCTCCCTCATTATAATTATGTAGGGAAGATGCAGATAAACTGGTATTCAACATCACTGGAGTGGCTACTACCCAGATATTTATTAGTTCAGGGGCAGGGTGACATAATGACTCTCCAATAAAAAGACTTAGGAGAGGAACAGACACTAGGAAGGAACTGAGATCTCTAGGACTGAGTGTACTTCAAAATCCAAGGCAGATTTAGGTTGGAACTTGACCACTGTGACTGGAAACCTACTTCCTTATTCGGCCAAAGTATTTTTAAAGCCTGAGAACTCCAAATCTCTCTTTTTTTTTTTTTTTTTTTTTTTTTTTTTTTTTTTTTTTTTTTTTTTTTTTTTTTTTTTTTTTTCTGTCTTGAAATGATTTGATTGATTTAGAGCAGGGAGAAGATCTGGTTTTAGAGAGCAGCAAATAGATCATGGGGGCCTGCATAAACTGGACAGCCTTAGCTCTTCAGTATTTTCTTCTGTGCCATGGTTGGCTGTCAGGTGACCTTACTGGTCTTCTTTCCAAGCCAGTGCTATTCCAAAGTGGCTTCATAACTCTTCACAAGCTTTTGTGATAGTGAAGGGTCTGGAGCACAAGTCTGATGAGAAGCAGTTGAGGGAGCTGGGGATGTTTAGCCTGGAGAAAAGGAGGCTCAGGGCAGACCTTATTGCTCTGCAGCTACCTGAAAGGAAGCTGTAGCCAGGTGAGAGGTTGGTTTCTTCTCACAAATAACAAGCGAACAAGAGGAAATGGTCTCAAGTAGTGTCAGGGAAAGTTTAAATTGGATATTGGGAAAACTTTCTGCATCAAAAGGATTGTCCAACATTGGAAGAGACTGCCCAGGGAAATGGTGGAGTCACCCTCACTGGAGGTATTAAAAAGATATGCATATGTGGCACCTGGGGACATGGTTTAGTGGTGAGCTTGGAAGTGTTGGGTTAACAGTTGGATTCAAAGCTCTTAGAGGTCTTTTCTAGTCTAAACTATTATTTTTCTTCCAAGTGTCAATTTTTATTATTACTGAACTTCCTTTGTTCAGTAAAAAGCTCTCCCTCTGCTTACTTTCGTTTTTGCCATCTTTTTCTCATTTTTAAAATGATATCCAGAGTATCACACTTTCAGGACTTGTTTTTCAGATAAACTTCATATAGCAATACTTAAAGCCTGGAAGCTCTTCAGACCTCACCAGCTGAGATTTCTCTTGGCATTATAACATCCCTTGCTGGCATGCAGTCAATGAACCCTGCTAATATACCATCAGTGCTGACTGGCCCTGGAGAAAGGAGGGTGCCGGGACTTGGCCAGGATACCACTGCATTTGGCTTATTCTCAACTGGAGTTGTTTAAAACAGTCCCTAGGCTGCTTTAACACATGCCAAAGACAGCTCAAAAATCAGTGAGCTGACTCCCTGAGCCACCCCATTTCCTGCACCTTCTGTGCCCTGTGGTCTCTGAGCACATCAGGCAACAGGGGCTAGGCATCTTTTCTGATCCTCTGCCACTGACAAACTTCAGTACGATCAAAGCTCCCCAGCACACCTATCACTCTGTCAAGTAGCTGAGCATGACTGCTCACACAGGAAGAGATGAGTTCTACAAAACACATACATAACTTTCAGATATATTAACAACTGTTTACCCATTATAATGCTTTAGAACACTGTGAAACAATGTTTAATCCTGAACTCCATACACTGCTGCACATGTTTATGAGGCACAATCTCCCCTTTCTGCATGTGCATTAATGCCTCATACTAACAAGCCAGTAGTCTCCTTGCCATAAAGTAGAGGTGTAGGCATTTGCAGAAATGTAGTACATTACCTTTTGTAAATTATTTATTTGTTTAAATACGGGTTACTGTGAAATCAGTGGACAAATTCTGTATATGAGAGTTGCTACTTGGTGCCTTTGTGGAGATAGTTAGAAAAGGTCCCAAACAAGTATAAAATCTGTTGTTACTGTCTGTTTCCCACTCCTTGTGCCCTCTGGATGTTAAACGATGGCATAAGGCAATAAGTTGTCTTGGCTGAGACTTGGCAACAGAATATATTCAGAAGTCCTTCATTCTCCACTAAACTGACCTGATTTATTCCTTAAATTTGCTGAAATCAATATGAAAAGGCTAACTTTTAAGTGGAAGAAGTTCTTTGTTCAGACAGTGAGCCATCACCATGACAGTGTCCATTTTCCATGCTCCGCTGAATCAGTACATGCCTGCCTGCCAGCTTCACTGACTTAGCACGGGCAGGGAACGTGCACTTAGCTTTGCTGGGAATGTTTATTCTGAACATCATTGCAGGGGGTTTTTTTGGGCCAAAGAACACAGGAGAGCTTGTTTATCCTGAAATTCAACCTGTCACTCTGAACTCAGGGATTGACCTTATTTTGCTAGTGGGTTTTGGCAGCTGTAGTTAGTAATTCTGTAACTTTTAACTTTTGTGGCTTTGGTGTGGGTTTTGTTGATGCTCTTGTTTGTTTGTTTTTTAGTTATTTGGGGTTTTTTCCCAACTTATTTTACTTTTAAATAAAGTCACAACAGTATCTGTCTTGTTACTGTAACTCAGGCCTTATCTTATGAAAAAATCTATTTAAAGATAGCACCATTGTGTGCTAAGTAATACGCTGGATATGTTGAAAGCTATTTGCTGCTGGGATATATGCTCTGTGCTCTGCAGATCCAGGGACCATAAATCCATCAAGAAAGGGACATTGTCTTCTCCTTTTCAGTTTTGCAGATTCTGTAAACACCTATCATGTAAGGTATAAAAATTATTTGGGGTAAATGATGGCTTTCAGGCAAATACAGAGGCTTTTGGGCAAACACAATGGCTTAGGCAACAGCTTAGATTAATGTAGTCTAGTGGAGGATATCCCTGCACATGGCAGAATAGTTGGAAATACATGATCTTTAAGATTCTTTCCTATTCAAACTCATTCTGTGATTCTATGAATCTATGAAATACCATATTAAGTTCAAATATGCAGCAATACATCCAAATCTGCTTCTACCAGCCTAATAACCACTAAAATAGCAATTTCCTTAAATAAGAAATTAATTCAAAGCCTTTTTTTAAATCTGTTTTTAAAGTATTTATCAAAATCACTTCCATTGTGTGTCTCAGCTATTATTATGGTTATGTTTCTATTAACCTTCCTTTATTTTCTTCATTTCACTGTCGTGCCTGTAAGAAACACTCTTGAAATGTGACCACAGTTTACTTCTGAATCCTGGGGTACAACATTTGTGCTGCACACACTTTCAACACAGATACATACTGAATGCTCTTACATAATAGGACTTTCCAGAGGGACAAATAAGGTAAGGGACAAAAGTTTAAAGCCTGTTAGTCAAGCACATGGGCATTTGTTTGTTAAGCTTTAATACAGTGTTGGCACAGAATAGTGTATTTATATACCCCAATATCCACAAAAGGATTAAAAATAATTTTGCAGCAAATTGTCACCTAAAATGGAAGAGTGTCAATGTTTTGGGGGTAAGTGCATTACTTTAGACCAACTACTGAATAAAAAAAATGAAAAGAAATGTTGAGGGAAGACTCTTCCTTTTGTTTACAATGAGTGAGCAGCA
Source organism: Cettia cetti (assembly GCA_013401135.1). NCBI lineage: Eukaryota > Metazoa > Chordata > Aves > Passeriformes > Sylviidae > Cettia > Cettia cetti. The sequence continues at coordinate 20,658 of VZUI01074043.1, forward strand.
CCAAATAAACTTCCAAGCCAAAGCATCAACTGTCTGCTGAGACTTGACAAGCCTCCCAGTGATTTGATCCTCTGGTCCTGAAAAGTTTATAGCAACAGTCAGGTGCCATCTACTTGCTATGACAAACAACTTAGATTGTGAAAGACACAACTAATGATTGGAGATTAGTCTGAGATGCATCTTGGACTGGCTGTACTTCGGCATATATGGGGTATATGCATATATATATATATAGTGACCTTTCAGTAATCTAAAGGGGGGTTACGAAACATTGAGACTGATTTTTGCATGAGAAGGTAGTGATAAGTACAAGGAGGAAAGGTTTTGAACTACAAGGATGGAGAGGAAAAGGAACATGTTATCCAGAGAAGTTGTGGATGCTGCATCCTTGGGAGTGTTCAAGGCCAGGTTTGACAGGGTTGGAGCAACCTGGTCTGGTGGGTGGCATTTCTGTCCATGGCAGTGGTTAAACCTAGATGACCCCTAAGAGCCCTCTGAAGCCAAACCATTCTATGGTTCTCTGAAAATAATACTCTCCCTTTGTTAACTGTGCTGAAATTTCTCATGCTGTTATCTGGGGAGAGGAGCCACTAGTCAGGACAAGCCTGGCTCTATGCAGACCTTATCAAGCGCAGTCAAAACAAAGGCAGGATCTACAGTATGAGCAAGAGGAATAATTATAAAACCATACATAAATACATCACTTTTGGTACAAAGAAATTTCTGCTCTGGGTCAGACCAGTGGCTCATTATATCCAGAATGCAGTCTCTGGAAATCTCAGACACATGCTGCTTTGAGAAAAATATCAGAAGTTTCTGACTGTAAAACTTCCTTTATTCTAACAGCTAATGCTTAAATTACACCCTAAAGCAGAAGTTTTGTATCCAAAAAGAAGAGAGGTGTGCACACAGAGCAGTCTTGTCCCAGTACTCATTTAGATGGTGGAAAAGGCATGCCCCCACCCAGGGAGCCCAGCTTTATCTCCATTCTCAAAGCAATTTTTCTGGCAATGCATTTCACAGGCCTTGTACCACACTTTTTTTGCCTACTTTTCATTTCTGAATTTTCTTCCTTTTTTTTATTTGCTAAGATACTTTGCAATGTGTTTTACCTTCCCTCTGTCATTCCTTATTTTAAGTTTGCAGCATATATTGTAGATCTGCGAAAACATATCCTACAAAACCTTGCTCTTTCATGAGTCTTAAAGTTTTCACATCTGAGTAGGAAAGTTAAAATTTGCTTAGGCTGTGCTTTTAAATCACAATCCAGGTGAGATGAATGAAATCTTCCATGGAAAAGAACATGAAATCATCTCTTTAAAATAATTAAATGCCTCCATTCAGTGTGGCTCTGCCTCTTTTAAAAGAAAATGGCTATAGAAAAACATAAGCTTGTAGAAGTCAGTCACACAATTTATATCTGGTGTTTGATGGATTATCTATTATGCTTTTTTGAGGAAAAAAGATAAGTTCAATTTAGCAAACCTTCCAAATCGACTTCTACTTGAGCTAGAGAACAGGAAGACATAGCAACCAAAATCTGAATCTTTTCTGTTTTGGCAGTCATGAATCCAGAAGAGCTGGGGGCAGAAGCCAACTGACAAGGAACATAGAACCTGGAAAGACTGAGACAATTTTGCAGAGCCAATATTGTGCACGAGAATATCTTGCACGGTCGACCACAGACTGTACAAGCCGTGGTGCCTGGAGTGCCATGGGCAGGCTTATGGACAAGATTTATGGGAATGTTGGGCTGGGAAAAATAAATGCAGGCTTCAAATGGAGACTTAAGGGAAATGGAAAGAATCAGAAAACTCAAATATGTACCTTTTTATTCATGAGGGTCTTTCCAAATATCTAAATAAATTAATTAATTAATACATAAATAGTTCTGATGCACAGAAGGAAGCTGGACAAGATAAAGCAGGCTCTCTGCTTTGACTGTTTCATCACTCACAACCTTGTGTCGGAGCACATCAGTAACTGAAAGCCTGGGTTCATTTTATAAGAAGAAAAGCACTTCTGTTGATAAAGCTATGTAAAGACAAGCTACCAGGAATCCATTCCTGGGCGAAGGCAGGCCAAAGCTGACTTGTTTTCCAATTTAGGGTTCTGCTTAAGGCTCCTAAGATCATTTATTTGGGCAACTGGACCACTCCAAAACCTTTTGGTGCTGGCTTATGGTCTGACTAGGATCCCTCAGCATCCTTCCTGCACTCCCTCCTGGGACATTGATCCAGCAACTCTCAGTTTTTACAATGAAGCTTTGCTGTGGTGGTCTCTGGGACCCTCCTTCCACCTCTTTCACTTTTCACCTCCACAATGAAAATGCTTGGTGCTAACCAGTGATACAAATCCAGGCTGCAAGGAATGGCTCAATTGCTTGCATTTTGAGGAGAAAGAAAGGTAAAATAGGTGCTAAAAATACAAGCTTTATTGGATCACAGGGATTGCTATCTGGATAGCTGCATTGAAGCCTAAGAGTCATGGCCATATAACATCAGCCCCCTCAGAGTCAGGGTTTGTTTGCTAGCTACCAAATGACATAATGAAGTGAACACAAGTGCCTTTTAGGCCAGAAGTGTGCATTCTGTCTCCTGCCAGCTACCATATCACCCAGCCAGGCTGGACACTTGTAATATCAGTAACACACACTTCAGATCAGATGCATCACAATCCAAAACTAAGAATAACGCAAATGTGCTTTCTAGATCAGATATATATTCACATCAAAATAATAGTCACCTCTGTTTCATGTGACACTTATTGCAATATTCAGTTTACTGAATTTTAATGTCCTTCCTTCATTGCACTTTCCTTATGACTAAGTCCTAATTTCCTGCCTGAATGTCTATGGTTTGGTACTTCACTTTTTTAAATTTTCTGCCAGTTTTCTTTTTTAGTTTTGTGTGATATAAATTTGATGAGGTTTCCCATGTCTTGGCCACTGTCTGGAAGCCAGGGACATTAAAAACTCCATGATCCTTTGCAATATACCAGAATGATGAATGTAGAAGGATGCAATAGGACAAAGGAAATCAGTTTGAAACAAGAAGGGGATTTAGATTAGACATTAGGAAAAAGGTTCTTCACTCATAACATGGTAAGACACAAGAACAGGTTGCCCAGAGAATGTGAATGTCACATCCCTGGAAGTGTTAAAGCCAAGATGGATGTGTCTTTGTGTAACCTGGTCTAGTGGAAGATGTCTCTGCCCATGGTAGGGGGGTTGAAACTTGAGGATTTTTAAGGTCCCTTCCAACCCAAGACATTCTATGATTCTATGAGATATTTTAAAGTAAAAGAGAGAAAGAAAGAAGTAAAAATGCCCTTATTTCTTTAGAAAACTCTGGGCCACCGTATCCAAACAGAATTGTTTTTCAAAGCTCACAAGAAAAGAGAAAAGAGAAAGTTCTTAAGGGTTTTCCAAGGTGGACCAGATTCAGGCAGTTCCCTTGAGGCTCTGGGGTTTATATATCTTTCTAAAGGGTTGGTCAAGGCCTCTGCATGAATTGTCCCTGCCTGCTGTTGACTGTATCCCCAGATGATTAAATCACTTCACTTGAATCAGTTGTCTGGGCAGTTTTATAGATGCAGCTGTCAACCCCAATACAGGAAAGGTAACAGCACTCTGTCTCTCAAGCCAAATATTAAGTATGTGCTCTGGGCTCCAAAGTGCTGAAATACACAGGCTGACACTATACTGCAGATGCTCCTGGATGGCTGAAGAGCTCATTCCTGTGGTCAGACTGTTTGGCTGAGGCTTTATGAGCAAGCAGTAGGTGGGATGAGGGTATCCTCAGTAGAAGGCTCACATCATCTATCTCCTGTGACCATGTGTTCATTTTTCTCCAAAAAGGGAAGTGCGATCAGGTTGCAGAGAGTCCTTTTGGTTACACTGTTCTTTGGGCCAGGCGTCAGGGGATGCACAAATGGGCTCTGTTTCTGTTGCTCCCATTCAGACATCCATACCAGCATTTTTTTCATGCCACTACCATATTTGTGCAGACCGCTGCAGCTGAAGATTATGCTGTGTCAAATTGACATGGAAGAGTGTATTAGCAGTTAGGGACAGCAGACCCAGGTAGTTATTGTCAGTGCACAGTGAGAGTCTCATAGCAGTGATCTGTTTTCAGCCTCAGATGTTGCCTGGCTTTCCAAGAATAAGACATTTTTTTCCCTGAATTTCTTTTATCACTACTGCTCATTCAGCTGCATAATCCTCTCCTGTTTTGCCTTGTACTCAGAACCAGCAACCAAAAATCTGCATGTGGTTCCAGACTAAGCGTTTTTCAAGTATTGTCAGGATATTTCCTTTAGCAGATTGTAAGTATGGGGAAGAGAGACAAGATAGATTTTCAAATGCTGTGTAACACAGCATCTTAAGTGTAAACCCAGTGCCAGTGCTGTAGCACTGTTCCCCACTGCCTCTCATGGCAGTAGATGTCAGGAAAGGTCCATACAGTGACAAGGATTGAAGAAAAAAGAAATTCCTATACATTTATAGGTATTCTGTATTATATCAGTATTTATAGATATTATACATTGTATTAATATATTAAAATATATAAAAATATTATGCTGAGAGGTGTGTAGCAGGCTAGGGAAATTTAAAGAGAAATAATTTCTTGATAAAAGGATAAAATCTGGTAAAGGCTTGATCCTAGCCTCTGAGCACTGGTGGAAAGAAAGTCATATAAAGTAAGCCTGCAGCCTTCTGGGATGGAAAGAAGATGCCTATAGGGTATCCAACCTTGCTTTTGATGAAATGTCTCAAAAGACACAGAAATAACAACCCTTTTATTATTTTCCTCTCCCCTCCCTTTCACCTCTTTAAATAACTAGTAAGAAACATCAACATGTTGTTATCTTGGTGACCACAGAGCAGTGGTCAGCTTCTTCCTCTGTAGCAGTTTGATATCATAAGAATGTTTTTGCCCTTTTTTTATGATATTTTTAATTGTCTATTAACAATAAAATAGGTTATCCTTATTCCACAGGGGTTGATACATGTGAGAGTCAATGGACTCCATTATCTGTGTGGCAATATATCCAGAGTAACACCTATGATCATCTCCCTAAAACGAGATATTAAGGCCAAAGAAATTCACAAAAGGCTCTTCACTGCTCACAACCTCCCAAGGCATGTGCTCTCAAGAATTACTTTCACATGCAGCCATTTTAAATTTTCTCCTGTGAAAAAACCATACTGGGAATAGCTGCCAACACTGTCTTTGTGCCCTTAATCCTTAGCAACACATCTTGTCTCTCTCATGGAGAGGTCAAACAGGTACACAAATCCTTGTTTCCATCTTCCCCTGAAAGTGCTGACCTAAGAGTTATCCTGCAGCCAGTCTAAAGGACAGTGTCACTGTCAGGTATTTGGAAGCTATCCATAATACAAAGACCTTTCCTTGCAGCACTGTGTCAATATCTCATGCCCTTGGTTTTAAATCTTATCCAAAAGGTAAGGAAGCCCTTCCCAGAGTAGAACAATACAGGCCAGATATTATGATTAAAAAAGAACATGATCCTGAATTTTTGGTATCAGTTGAATTTCTGTTTAACTTCTACCCCTCTCCTAAATGTTTTCTATAGGATTGTGTGCTGTTTTTTTTCTTTTCCATTCTACTCATCTCCCCTCCCCTTCAAGAAATAGAGGTAACCACTAAGATTTAGAGTTTTATCAGTTTATGGTTTCCTGCTACAAAGGAAACCCTGCAGCAATAAATTTCATAAAAGGGCCAAACATGGTTTTCCTAGTTTTCAATAGGAAATTGGAACCTGCTCTATGAAGCCTCTCCTTAGTCATACCATGTCAATCATTTCTTTCCCTACCTTCCCTGTATCCAGTCAACATGGCTCAACCTGAACACAGAGTTCCTTTGTAACATCTGTTCACATCTTCATCTTCATATGTTTAATCTTTGTTTTCATGATCACCCATACTTTATAAACAAACAGGCATTTTCCTCTATAAATATCCCTCTATGAAATTCTTCCTCTTAGCACAAAAATCCACAAAGGTGGGAAAGAAAAAGACATTTTTCTTCTGAATCTAACTACAGATGATGTCTCTTACCTCTGGGAAAGTCAAGAAAGAAGAACATAGAATCAATGAATAATAGAATCAAAGAATAAATTGTTAAGTTTGGTAAAAGATTTGCAAGATTACTGAGTCCATTCATTAACCCAGCACCACAGTGTGGCTCAATAAATCATGTCCTCAGGTCTCAACACACCTTCCAGGTATGGCAATTGCACCGCTTCCCTGGGCAGCCTATTCCAATGAGAGAAAACCCTATCAGTGAAGAAATTTTTCCTAGTATCTGGTCTAAATTCCCCCTAGCACAACATGAGGCCCTTTGGGGGAACACATTGAAGAACATTTTGAGCCCATCTCAGAAGACATAACTTGCAAAAACGCTTCTCCAACTACTGCTGGCTTTGAGGTGGCCATTGAGGCACAGCAAGGATAGCCATTAAAAGGTTGGACTTATGGCTGTATTCTATGATTTTAGAGGTCTTTTCCAACCTAAATGTCTCTGTGTTTCTATAAATCAGAAGAAGCCTTCAGTCTGGTAACAGTACAAATGCTTTACATTGTTAACCATTGCATTGCACAAAAATAACCCAACAGCAAAGCAGACCTTTCAGCTCCCTGTGTTGAATAAATGTGAAGAAAAAAATAGACAAAAAATAGAAAAAAAAGGGGAAAATTTTGGTGTAAATACCAATAACAAGATTAGCAATGACTTCATCTGTATCTAGGATCATCTGCTAGGTTACACACAACATTTTGGGAAGTTGAAGCAAACATATTCTTGTAAATTAGCCAGCAGTGGGTGCCCACAAAGTCTCATAAATTCAATGGAAACATATTACAAATATTCTGAAATAGGTTAATTAAACATTTTATACAAGGATTATAAACTTCACACAAAACTCATACCAAGCTTTGAACGTACACAGAGCTTCATGGAAATCAGACTTAATTAACTATAGGTTTTGTTTCTTTGCCAGACGTAAAAAAAGCTGAAATGTTCAAGTCAAATGCAGCCTGTTTATAGGCAATAAAGATAATTACATGGCATGAATGTAGCTATCCATATTCCAGTGAGAGAGAATCAGGCACACAGAATATGTAATAAAGAAAACCCTTTAAGATTTCAACTCACAGTCCCCTAAACCCAAGACAGGAAATTTATCTCCCAGGACACACATTCTGCTTGCACATTACAGGGTTCTGAAATGAAGTGCTGCAAGTGTCAAATTAGGTAAAAACAGAAAAGGGGAAATTTTGCTCCATGTAAAAAGACACATGAGCTGTCAGAACACACTAAGAATCATAAAACAGAGTTGGACAAGAAGGGACTTGTGTGACTCAAACTAATGAGCTCACAGTTTGTATCAACAGCTCTATGGCAATGTAAGCTATAATCAGTTATTTTGGTCCCTCAATATTAATTATAAAAACTGTTGACAAAAGAAAGTGGTAATGCATTCTGTATTTTTTCATGTTGAGATTAAATGTTCGAATAATTAACCATGCGATGTTATGGTCAATTATATACACCAGGGCAAGGCAGAGGGAAGACTTAGCACTTGTTCATGTCATGAGCAAAACTCATTAAGCCAGAAGGTTTGGTACTGTTTCTTTACACTAATTTGGCTTGATCTGCTGTGGTGACACTGTTCTGTTATGTAAATTATGCACGGCATGATTAACTGTGTACATTTTTAATAAGGTTGGATACAATTTTCTAAATGGGGCTTTGAGTCACTTGAAGGTTTCAGAAGAAAATTTTAAAAATAATGGTGGCGTTAGGAAATACCCAACCTGTAAGACTTAAAGGTTGTTTGCACAGTGTTGTTACCCCACTATATACATTATGGGTTCTATAATTCTATCTACAGGGGACACCATAAAGGAAGAAAACTGCCAGCTCATACATACATACCTGGAAAGTATTCTGTTTGAAATCATCTTGTTAACTGAGTAAATGAAAGAGAATTAAACCTATTATAGATACTACTGAAGAAATTTCCTTCTTTCTGGATCCTTCCAATAATAAAGAAAAGAAACAAAAATTCATGAAAATTCATGAGAAAAAAGAGGACCATACTTATTGAATGTTTCCAGGTAGATGCTTTCTGTAACCTATTAATTTTTTTTTTTTTTTTTCACTGAAAGAGTGATTAAGCTTCAGAACAGGTTACCCAGGGAAGTGGTAGAGTCAACATCTCTGAAAGTGTGAAAAAAATAAAGTAGACATGGCACTTTTTGATATGCTTTAAATGTGCATGATGGCATCTGGCCAAAAGTTGAAATTTATGATCTTGGAGCTCTTTTCCAAACTTGATGATTCTATCATTCATTCACTCAAGATTATTTGCTTATTTGCTGCTTTATAGAGAGTATACATAAAATTTTGTATTTTTTCAGCTTAAGGAAATACTTAACCATTTTTGCTCAGGAAATTCCTGGTGGAGTTGTCTAAAATGATATTTTTGCTGTGTATAAACTCAATTGTTGTATTTTTATCTATTATTTGCCCAAGGATTTCTAGAAGACTTTACATTTCTCTTAATTAGGCCTCACGGTGAGTGCTTTTTGGTGAGCAGACAGATGCTATTAGAGAAGTTTTGTGCTTGAGAAACCTGAAGCAGAAGAAAATATTTTGGATAAGCTCTTTGTGGCAAAGATAAGACCAGAATCAGGTCTACTGACCACTTATCCTGTGTTTCTAAGCCACAGCAAAATTTTTATGGTACTACTTCATGTATGGAGAGTCCTGACATAGCAAAGCTAGAGAAAAACCACTGGGGTTCCTCGGCCACTTCTTGCAAAGTCTGTGTTTTAATTAACATTTAGCTAAGGGAACTCATGCAAGTATTTTTATGGGCATAGCTAAAATCCTCCTGCTTGATGACTGACGATATTGCATCCTTCTTTCAGCAGATGGATTAAATGGGAGGTATATTGGGATTCAAGTGATACTCTTGGCTTCAGAATGTTAACTATTTCATACCTCATAGAAAAATGATATTATTTCACTTCCCACTGTCCTTATTACAGGAAGCAATAGATGGATATGCTGTTCAGAGGAGCTATGGCTACTTGAAAAATGGAATTGTTCAAGGCCAGGTTGAATAGGGCTCTGAGCAACCTGGTCAAGTGGGAAGGTGTCCCTGCTTATGGTAGGGGGTTGGAATTAGATGATTTGTAGGGTCCCTTTCAATGAAAACCATTCTATTTTTTTTATTATTTATTTATTTGTTTTTGTTTTTTTTTTTTTTAATGTTGTGTTAGTGGTGGAAGGGAAGAAAGAGACTTGAATAAATAGATAGTGGGAAGAGGTAAAACTAAAACAATTGATCCTGTTGGATCTGTCATTACGTCAAATATTTCCGAGAACAGGATAGATAGTGCTACAGGGAATGGCTTATATTCAAAATGAATTTAAAACTCCTCTATGATTATAATATTATCAATGGATTATAACCAAAACACTACCTGCAGAAGTGGCAGACAATATTTTTTTCTGAAGGGTGCTGATTCAAGATAGTCAGAACATGACCAAATTTCCTCACCCATTTCTGTTAAACCCTAGTCTTACCCAGAGTAAAAAGCTCAAAAAAGTATTATTAGTTGCTTTACTTTTTCAACATTAACAGAATACGTTTTGACTTTCCAGTTGAAAGAACTGTTTCTTGCCAAAATTCAGTACCATTTTTGAAAGAGATTTAAAGAAAGGGTAAAGAGAACTTGAAATAAAAGGCCATGTGACAGATCAAACAAAATGTTTTTTCTGCCTCAAAAGCCTGTCTTAAGTTTCTCTTCCCACTGATGAATCAAATCTGCATTTTTTTAGACCCAAATCTACTCTGGAAAACGCATAGATATCAAAGAACTGACTCTAACAGTTTATAGAAGGGCTGTAGTAACCCATTGACTTCAGTGTGGGATTTAGCACTAGAGGACAGAAATAGTGAGTGAAAGTATGACAGGAGGAGGTCACACGAAGAGTGGGATTGTTACCTTTTTTGTTAAACTGACTTAAGGGAAAACTTCATTTTCTGAGAAATCTCCTGAATTGTGACCTTTCATCATGGTATTTAAAACTAAAATGTACAAAGGACTAGAAAAATACTGGAAAAAAGTATAAGGATCCATCCCACAGTAGGATGTCATAAGAATGAAATAAAATATTTTTTTGGGTTTGTTTTCTAAACCACTATATACCCCACACAAATTAAATAAATTTCACAGAATCAGAGAATTTTTTGGTTTGGAAGGGACCTTAAGGACCATCTTGTTAGAACCCCCTGCCATGGGCAGGGACACCTTCCCACTTGACCAGTTGCTCAAAGCCCCATACAATCTAGCAGGGAACACTTCCAAGGATGGGGCATTCACAGGTTTTCATGGAAAACATGTTGCAGTGCTTCACCACCCTCACAGTAAAGGTTTCTTCCTAACACCCAATCTAAATCTACCACCTTTCAGCTTAAAGCCATACAAATAACTGCAATAGAAATGTGATTGCTCCAAGCAAAATCTGTTTCTAGATTGGATAATTCTCTTTGCAATATAACTTGGCCTGCTGACACCAGCATCTAAGATCCTGGAAAACTGCCCTAGTTTCTCTGCCCTAAACCCACCTCCTCAACACACCATTAATAAATTTAGACTGACTTCTGTACTAAGATATTCACAGTGTTCCCTTTAAATCTACTCAGCTATAAACTTGTACCTGTGCCAAAACCTCCTGCTTAAGGAGATATAAAATTACACAATTAAAACTATGTAATTGAATTAAATATATGGAAGAATTAAGTTTAATACATAGGAAAACTTCCTAGTGGCAAGGAGTTGACTTCAAACGGGTTGAATGTGGGTGCAGAGTTTGAGGAACAGGAGAACTGATTCCTCAGGTAGAGGAAAATGGAAGAGGGCAAAATAAAGTCAAGCTTAATTAGCTTACAGAGTCACATGGGAAGCAGCCATATGGGTCTGTGCAGCTACAACCCTTTGAAGAGAATTAATTGCTTTGGCCTGGTGCTGATTACAGCTGGTAGAGAAGGTAAGATAAGTCTTACATTTGGAGAAGCAACTTAAGGGAAGAAATTGCCAAACCTTGAAAAATGAAGTGACCACAGGAGTCCTGGGGCAGACAGTGACTTGAAAAGCAACCCGTCTTTAAATCCTTAATACAAACCACCTATAATAATTCAGTAATTGGGATGGATGGTGACATTAAATGTCACCTCAGATATCTAACCTAGCTTCTGCCATTAGCATCCCAATCCAGAATGGTGCTACAACTTCTGTGTCATTGAGGACTTAGCTATATGCAAGTCTTTAAAACCTTCTCACTAAAATAAAGCTTCATACATCTTTGTAACTCTTGATTTGCTTAAGAAGTGCACATTGCCTCCGTAAAGAAGACTGCCTCAGTCTTATGTAGGGAAGTTTAGCTTATGCTACTACTACTCCCAGCATTGCTCAAGGTCAGCTCTTCCTGGCCAGACTGAAATTTATGTAAATTGAGAGGGCAGAAAAATCAGACACCATTACCTCTACCAGACAGTCCAGAAACAATTTTCTCATTAAATTTATTTCTTCTCACTTACTGGGATCGTTGTACTGTTGTACCTAGCTGAATCAGGAGTGGATGATACATTGTTTGGAAGAAAATTATTGTTTAAAATTGGAATCAAAACACTACTGGATTAGTGAACACTATGGATTCACTACTGCATCAGGGTATCAGAAACTGGCTTAATTGATATAATTTAGAAACTATATAAGAAGTTTCTTTAGGAAGGAAGAACTTCTCATAAGAATTTCAATTGAAAACTTAAACCTATTGATGGAGTTGAAGGAGCAATTATTGAAGAGTTTTTATGGCTGTTTTTCCAGGCACCTGTTTTTTGTTCCCAATGGATGAACTCCACCAGACAAGGGCAGATTTACATCATCTATTGCTAGAACATGTCCAATGAGAGAAAAATCTATTATTAAAAGGCTTAACATTAGCATATGCTTTTTTCATATTTAAGGCTCAAACTAATCTTAAACACAGCCTTTTCCTTGTGGCTAGTTTGGTGGATTCTAATGCAATTTCTTGGAGGGGTGGTTTGTACCAAAAGTGATAACACCTAGACTTTCTGTTGTGTTAAAAGACTGCAGAAAACTGCTTTTCAGACATGATTTTTCAATGGTTTCTTCTTGATTTGTGGTTTTGGGGTGGGAGGTTTTTGTTGTTGTTGTTGTTTTCCCCAGATATGTTCTATTAAGAACTTCTGAAAAAAAAAGGCAGGAAGGCAGGAAGGCAGGAAGGCAGGAAGGCAGGAAGGCAGGAAGGCAGGAAGGCAGGAAGGAAGGAAGGA
>VZUI01074050.1:0-78019 GCA_013401135.1 Cettia cetti
CTTTCACAGAAAGGAATCCAAAAAACATGATAAAAGTTCTGTAAACATTACTTTGTTTACATGAAATTTCTGACTCCAAGGCTGAAGGCTGGAAAACAAGGCAACAGCTGAGGTGGGAGCCCCGACAATGGCACTGGGGAAGGGAATGCAAGGGCACAGTAGGAAACGTCAGGCAGAGCTGCCTGCTCTGCAATCAAGTGAAAAGTGCAGGCACACACAGCTCACAGAGGCACCAGAGCTGCTCCATCCCTCTGCCACTGCACTCTGGAAATTGCAGGCTCACCTCCTCCCCACCAGAGTTCAGCTGAGCTCTGACAGAAGCACCCAGGACATGAGAAGTGATGCATGGGAGCATCTTCTGCAACACCACTCCAGTAATCTGATACAAGCCATGGCACCTGGGTGCCACATATGAAAATCAGCGTGATTTCCCTCAACCCTTAATTGCCATGCAGCATCTAATGCACCTTACTCTGATATTCCTGGCAGGAGACAACAATATTAGCTATGAAATCTTTAGGCTTCTGCCAAATTCACAAATACTGGCAGCGAAACCTAAAGAAGGGGCAGATAGGGTTGGGAAAATGAGGAGTAATTTAATGCAAATGTTCTGTACAACTCCCCGGGCTCCATGATTAGGGATGTCAAAAAAATTTAGAGTGCTCCTTCTTTAATATTATGGAGAACTGATTATTACTCACTGTATACAAGGTTTTCTAAAATGATTGTATTTTTCATAAGTAAGTCTCTCATTATTTCCTTCACTAAAATGTATTTTGCTTTGTGCTCAATAATTTCCCCCCCAAAGTGAAAGCTAATTCTTGAGTTGTGATTTTAACCATGATTTCCTTTTACTTAACTTATTTTACTCCCTGGTGTGGTAGATAATGGTATATGTCGAAAAAATAGAAAGAAGGTAAAAAAAAGAGAAGAAAAGAGAAATACTTTTGCTAAGGCAGGTAGTAGGCATAACTAACTTACATTGAGGGCTAGATTGTTTCAAACCCATACCGTTTAATTTTCTGAGGAAAAAAAAGTTTAAAAATCCAATTCAGAGATTGCTTTTGAAGGTGAAAGTCCTCCTGTGTACAATGTGAGTGGAAGTTATATCTGTGTTTTTGTCCACAGTTTCAGATGATGAAGACCATGTTTGTTCAGGTCACTTTGATTCATGGAGCTGCATGCAACTTACAGTCACTTTTACATAACAGAAATAGTCCTGATTAGTTACTGAAAATTTCTGGATTAACAGCTGGGCTCTCATACACAGCTGAACAGTTCATTAGAGAATTTAACCTCACTTCAATATGTCTAAAGAATAGATTATGTTGAGAAAGAACTGTACCAAGATAAGAATAGTCTGCAGTCACCTGTGAAAACCGAAGCAGACTTTTACTTACACTATTTAATTTTTTCCTTCAAGTGGGACTCAAGGAAAGATTTGTTTCTTGAATCAATATAGAAAAAACTGCCAGTGAGAATTCATCATGTCTGATTTATAAGCATCCAATTCCCAATGGACAAAGACTTAAGTGGTAGCATCCAAGAGCTAATTCTCCACAGAAATAATAATCTGCTATCTTCAAATATGAATGTTTTCATGGGAATACAGCCTGAACTTCATCAAGGTCTTTGGTTTGGCATAACTTTGATATTCAAGCTGTGTTCCTGAAGCAGAGATCAGTCTGGCACAGTGGCTGAGGGATTCCACTGTGCAGACAAACCCTTGTGGTAAAACCCTGCAGAGATGCAGAGTGAAGCCATGTGGATCCTTCCTGCAAAGCACCACTGCTTGGAATCTCAGCACTGAGCTAACACAAGCATCTATTCCACATTCCATTATCCAGCAGTTGTCCACAAGTTAGCATCCCAAAATGGGATCTCCCCAGTGTTAATCTTCTGATCCATGGAAACCGACATGTTTCTTTAATTTGACTATTTAGACCTATTTTAAGATTGTATATAAAAAAAAGATTAAGTATATAAGCAAAAAATGCTCAATCTTCTTCACTGACTATTAAAATAGCCAGGAAAATGAGGTCAGATAGAGCCAAATATTGAAATAAGATGGGATGTATGTAATGAAGTACACAAAGAAAGGGCATTTATGACAATCTGGCTCTCTCTCTACATAGATGAATATACTTAGTCTGATCCAACTGCTCCTGTAATTGATAAAAGCCCCTTTCTTTATTCAGGGAAATCCAATTCCTTAGTTCTTACTACAGCCACAAAACTATCTTCAACTACTTTTAAATGAAATATATTTTTTATCCTTCTTTATTTACTGAAAACAATCATATTGAACCTCAAGTATTTGCTAAAATGCTTTATTTCCAACAAAAACATAGTCAATATGAAGCCACTGCTGGAAAGCTGATGGAAAGGGTTCATTAATAATAATTAATAACGGAAGTGTAACTCCATGGAGATGTAACTTTCTTTTGGCTGAGCAAGAGAATTTAAAGTTGCCCACATCCTCAGAATCAATTTGAATTCTTTAAGAGATGCAAGGCAAATTAGTCTATAATCAAATGTTCTCTAATAAGACTAAAACTTTTTAAAGTCAATCCACAGGCAATAGGAAGTTTGTTTATTACCCAGTCTAAAACTGAATGTGAAATTAAGGAGATGGTGTTCACCACACAAAGACAGTACCTCTTATAGGAATTCAAAGTGCAATTAATTAAACTCTTACTCAGAGTGATTTATCCTACCCCTGTCTCCACCGGTGTTCCAAATGCCTGCTGTGAACATCAGGTGCATTACTCTGCTTTACAGATTAGTCTGATTCAAGAGCTGTGTATTAAACACTGAATTGAAGAGTTACTAGAATTCTCCAAAATTTCATCATTACTAGTATTTCCGGCCAAAGAAATTAGTATCTACAGATATGCCCAGGCTCAATTCCATTACAACACACTCTCAAAATGTACAGATAAACACAATCACCCAGCTAAAGAAAGAAGCTCCTGAGATCACACAAAATCACACAAATTTGAGTGCCCAGAGAACAACACAAGTGTCAGGCTAACACACACAAGTGCAGTTTCCCAGCTGGAAAGGCTCTGCAGAAGTTGCTGATGTTATGGTTTTAAATCATCCCTTAAACTTGTCTCTACATCTCTCTTCCATGCCCACAATAAGCTGCAGTTTCTTACATTTGGTTGCTGATTGGGTCAATAGAAGGGGAAAAATAAGAAAGGGCAAGATGACGTTTTGACAAACGTCTGGCAGCTAAAGGTACTAAGCTGCAATATAGAAGATAACACTGAAAAGATTAAAGCAGATAAAAATAAATTAAAATAACATTAAAAAAAAAGAGCCAACCTTTTTTTATGGCACCCAATTTGGAGCAGGGAAGGACAAAAAAAAAAAAAGATTAAAAATATCTACCCAATAGACCAGAACACCCCCACTTCATTCTGCTGGTTTTATGAACATGCATCTTTCTGACTCACGAACCAGAAGAACACAAAACTTTCCTGCTTAGTGGTAAGATGTTCAGAAAGTTGTTTTACATTTCATTTTTGCTTCATCAACTTCCCACCCCTCAGGGGATTCAGCCTGAATTGCATGAGTATGGAAAATTAGTTAACCACACTGCAAAGTCAAGGCTGCATATAAATACATGCTCTTCCAGCCATTTTTGACTGGTGTCTGGATTATCTCATTCAAGAGAAGGATATTCAGGTAACAGAGCACAAACACTTCTGAGATAAACAACCTCTTGCAAAACTGTCAGTATGTCTAAAAAGACCTCCTCTCCCATAGATCAAAATCTCAGTTTTGGTCAATTTTTATGTCTGGACCATATAAAGTAATAATGTTGTTTTACTTTTTTTTTTTCCAGGCATTTGGAAAGGAAGAACGTATCTTTAGAGGAATTGATCAAAAGGGAACATCAATTTCTGAACCAACCCAAGCACTCAAAACACACGGTCTTTGCTCACTGCCAAAAACATAACATCCAGATTTGTGTCCATTTGGAACCCATCATAATGCAATCATTAATCAGTCTGATTTAGAATAATGTTTGCAACAACTGATTACTGCTGCACATAACCATTTATCTTTTAAATCTGAAAACATCTCCCCTGACTCTGAAACAATACAACTGATTCTCCCAGTGTGCCAGGGCTGGGGAGAAATGCCAGTGACTCATGTCAAAAGGATGGAGCCTTGCTTAAAATAAATATCACATACTTTCAGCAAAGCCAAAGGCTAAAAGCCACTGTTCTTCTCGAGACACTCATGGTAGACATCTGTACCCAGTGACACTGTGACCTGTGACTTTAAACTTCTCTGCTCCCAGGTCACGAGCCAGCAGGATGCAGTTTTACTGCTCTGATTATCAGATCAGGTTTCTCTCTGTCAAAGCTGGATACAAGACAAACAATTTCACACCACACAATAGCAGGAACTCTGGAAATTGCTGTCACACGTATTACAGAGTTAGAATTGCTCTTGCTGAGTGTCACTTGAAATAGGAACTGATCAGACTTTATAATAGGTTGGTTCCAGACAGATTTTTGCTTATCATTCACAATGTATACAAATGAACTGTTGTTGTTCAAGTTCAGACATCACTGGGATATTTCAATCTGGAGATGGCCCATTTAACATGGGAACAGGTATCCCTGGTGGGTCCAAAGGGAGCACTGAAACTGGGAGGAGCAGGGGAAGCAAGCAGCTTGATGGGGAGCACGAGCATTATTTTGCTGGTGAAGGTGCCTTCTCCAAATAAGAGTAGATTCCAGCCACAGGGAGCTTGCAGCTCTGTCTTTTGGGGAAGAGAAGTTTTAGTTTGGAGGTGGGGGGGGGGTGTTTTTTGGGTATCATGTAGGCTTTCCTTTCAGAGAAATTCTCAGAGAGCCTTTTAATGTGTAAATGGTGGATCCCAATTCCAAAATACCTGTATCCCTAAAACAGCAACAAAATCAGGGAAGATCCTTCTCTTTTGGTGTCTGCAAAAGACCCCAGGAGAAAACTCCCAATGCAGCTGTCTACGAGCAATTACCTTGGAAAACCCTCTGAGGAGATGATCTCATTGCTCAGCATCACATTTAACATGATGGGGTCTCAGGGAAATATAAAGACACAACCAGAGTGCAATTAAATAATTATTTTAAAGGCTCAAGGTTCATCATTTCTTTTTCTCAGGAAAAGAACACCTTCTACCAAAACAAACCCCAGTACAATAAGGGAAGAGAAAGACAGTGAAAAGCACAGAGCTAATGAGAAAGATGAAAATGGAGATAGGAAAAACTTTATTTCCTAATTTAGAGACATTTTTGGAAACTGGTATTCTTCCGTGCTAGGAAAAGTAATAATAAAGCCTTTCCTTAGACTCTGCATTAACACTAATTTACTGGTAAGGAAATTTAATCATTTTCTATAAGGAAAAAGTAAACTGCTAATCAACACAGCAATGTATGTAAGCGTTGTCTTGATGGAAAATCACACATTAGTAGCTGTACTGCAGACGTGATGAAAGAAATCAAAGTGATATAGCCACAGAAAAATACAAGAGGATCCTGATATTTAGTACAGAATATACACATTTTGCATTTCAATAATTAATTATCCATAGTAAAAGATGAGAATCAGCTATGTAACAGTCTGATTATGTTCTTAATCAAATTAGGAGATATTAAAAAATGTTACTGGAATACCTTTGAAGCAATATCAGGAATAAGAAATAGCATAAGCACTTTAGTATTACTCTGGCTAATTAAAGACCAAAAAAATTAATGCCTGTAGTTGGTTAAGAAAGAGCCTTTATTCAAGGCCATTCTAACACCAAGCAGAATTACAGCTTGGAATTCTTTTTATATAGATCCTTATAAAAGGTTCAATTCTGCCCCCAAACTCTTCCCAAGCAATGAAAGTGTGGATGCAAAGGGGGCAAGGGCAGGATAATGACAGAATCTCAGCCAAGAGCTGTTCCTCTCAGTATCCTCTGCAAGTCTCTAAAAGCTCAGAAAGCCTAAGTGGTTTTGTATTAAGAAAACAAAAAAAATTAAACAAAAAAGCTGTCATTTAAATAAGCTCCATACAAAACCAGGATGGGGCTGTATTGCACCTGCACCTTCCCCATGGATCCACACTGGTCATTGACTCCACCAGCAACACAACACCTGTGGCAGCAGATTTTGCCTAAACTATTTTCAGAGCTGGTGCAGTCAAAAGAGCATTTCAAATCATTCTTTTACAACACATTTCCTTGCTCAATGACACAGGTTAAAAAAAAAACCTGTCTGTGTGGTTTTGTGTAAACCAATTTGCATACTATTAATAAAATTAATATTATTTAGACATATATACCAAAGTATTTCTCATTCTTCCAGCTCAAAATACTCCAATTTGTAGACTGGAAGGCAATTTCAAACCTAAGTGGACTTGAGGTCACTTCAGAAGCCAACTAAATTGGGGAAGGGGAGGAAAAACAAACCAAACAAACATGTTCTAATATGAACTGACAGGTTCATAACAAGATTGTATCAAAAGCCAGTTACATTTTTGTCTGAATACAAGAATCATTCAAGGCAACACGATAACACTAATGAAAAAAGATACTTTACAAAAACCTGCTCCATTCTAATCATGTTTCTAATTTTGGTAACACCACGCATTAAGAGGCAATTAAAGCAGCTCTAATGTTGTGGGGATTTTTGTTTTGTCTTTGCAATGACAATTTGCTTCAGAAGCAAATCCAATAAGCCATCTGAAATTATCTTTGAAATTGTGTTCGTGACAGTTACTTAAAGCTACAAAAACATAATAACTCCACTGACATCATTTCTTTTCTGAAGTGTGAAGGGAACCTTGATTTTCTGCAGGAGCACAGGGAGGCTGATGTTATCCTGTGATTAATTCAGAGTGTAGGGCTCTCCCCTGGGCTTGTTGGATGTGCTGCTTCAGACACTAGAGAGCAACTCCCACAAACCTCTAGTATCCTTTTTTTCATTATAACTATGCTACAAATATGGGGCCAACACATATCTACACAGCTACAATTATAATTTTCATTACAATTTAGCTACGAATGTGAAGCCAACACACTGCCTGGACCACATACACCTACACCACACAAAAAATGTTTTCTATCCATTAAACCTCTCAGGATTTGCACCCAGACAAGCCACAGAAACATCAGGCTCTGCTTGGATCTGGAGGCACAGCAGAGCAAGGACAAGCTCCCAGCTCTGCAGGAACCATAACACTTCAAGTGGAATGGTAACAAATGGTGTGCACAATGCAGTGTCAGTGTAATTAGTCAGTGGTGTCTTGCCAGAGAGGTGATAATTTGGCAAACAATTGTGCTATAAATGTTGTGGGTTTTTTTCAAAATGACTGTTCTGCTGAGAGAATTGATCAGGTCAGAGACATGGCCAAAAAAGTTCCAGCTTAAGAAATAAAATCATGGTGCTTTTTAAGCCATGTTTAAATCGCTGTAAAGCGAAGAACCTACTAAAGAAAAAAAATCAGTTTGCTGGTGGTGGAGGAGCCTGCTGTAAGCTGAAGCAGCAGCTGTGTTATGGTGATAAACAGAGAACATCTCTGTGGCTGCTTAATCTGACAAATTAACAGAGAAGATCTGTAGTGGCCATAGCAGTGTGAGTCAGCCTGGCTGCTTTATCAGCAGCTCTAGGTCTCCTCTCCTATCAGCTATTTCCAGGGTAGGGCTCAGTGAACTGATTGACCAGGATCCAGCCCCGTGCCTGCCCTACCATCATTGCAAGAGCCTGGAAGAGATTAACTGGGTGTCTGGAATGAGTCTGGGCAGGTTCTGCATCCTTCAGACACAGCAGAGCTCCTGGAGGGGCTCCCAAATGCTGCACCACTGCAGGAGAGGCAGGAGTGAGAGCTGCACACTCCCAGCCCCAAAGTGCTGAGCTGCAGCCAGGCTCAGTACCAAGCATCATTTAGAGTCTATTAAAGAACCTTTTATAATCACATTTACCACCAATACACTTCTTTAGCCTTCATAGATAGTCCAAATACTTAAAAATTTCATGCATTAAGGAATCATATTTTAGGAGAAACAAGGTAAAAACTGGTGCCAAAAAGAATGAGGAGGAACAATTTCCCTTTTATGAAGAGTAGATAACACTTAGAGGCAATCAATCTAATGCTCCTGAGTTACTCCTGCTCGAGGAACTGTGGCTGGGACAGAGATTGTCCTTGTGCACACCAGGCTGATGGGCTCAAATCAGCTTCATGATAAATAAACTAATCTCTTTTGATATCATTTTTTTTTTCATTTCTGTTCTTTCCACTTTTTTCCACTGCCTGGAATTAGATGTATTTTAAGTTCATCTTTCTGTCTTTCTCATGAGGACATTTTCCAAAAAGCTATTTGTTGTCTTTTTTTTTTTTTTCCCGTACGCTAAAGATGCTAGATTTGTCCAAATTACTTTAAAATGTCTGAAAAATAAATAAAGGAGTCTTTGGGCAACTGAGATTTGAATGTTTGTAAAAGAATGTTGTGCAAGCAGCTGGGCTGCTAAAAACACAGGGAAATTTGAGAGAGGCAAGAGTTGATAAGCAACATTTAGATATTTACATACCATAAACCAAGATATCCCATCTTCCCATCCCTTGGTCTCCCACATTTATATAAACATAGATCTACTACTCAAATCAGTCAGGACTATTTGGATTATAAATGTTTTGAAGTAGCAGCTGTGTTAGACCGTGTCCAGGCACAGAAGAAGAATCAAAACTGACATCTGAGGTAGAGCTGAAGGAGAATCTCTCTAAACACAAATCAATTATAACAACTTTAAAAAGAAATAGATCTTGAATGTGCTTGATTTCCTTGTCCTGAATGTTGGGATGACCTATATATAAATGTGCCCAGTAAGAGGAGTATTATATCCTTGAGGGACATTCTGCCTCTGTCCCAGATGCTGGAGATAACATTTAGCACTCTGGAGCAGCTCAGGAGGATGTGCAGTGCTGGCTCCCAACCTCAGAGCGTTCTGTCTTCATTAGCATGTGATCTTCTCCACTTAGTCAGAGGGGACCCTGTTAGTGCACATTGCAATGATCATTCCAGCTAATTAATTTCAGCTAAGATCCTCAAGCTGATAATTTCTAAACTTGTGCATCTGTGACTTGGGATGTGCTACTCCCAGGAGAGATTTATTTATTCTGAGAAGGCTTGTACCAAAGAGAAAATTCCATTAGTTCGTTTCCTCCCCTTCCAGCAGCACTGATAAAAGTCTTAGGGCATTGAGGCGTTATTGTGTCACCCGTCCCTACACCCACAGCTGAATTATTATCTCCTGCTTGGTCCCCTGCAATGCAGCTACTCCCCTCTCCTTCCCACTCCAATCAACAGCCTGCAGCCATCCTGCACCCACAAGGATTTGTTTTTCAGCTCAAGATCAGCCTGCTTACTCAGGAGAATTTCAGAATTCATTCTTTATTTTGTGTTTTACTTATCCACATGAAATATTTCAATCAGGAAATTAACTTTTGACAGAAGAAATGGTTTTTATTCACTCAGTTTTATGTGCTACTGTTCAATGTATTTTTCCATTGTTCCTACAAGGGAACCAGGGGCAGAAATGAGTCATTTGTAACATTAAAGTTTAATATAAATTTCATATCTATATAACTGAATATTGATGAATTGTGGCCAGTTCATTACCAAGAAGCAGCACTTTCTAACACTACAAAGCTCAATTCAATCATTTTTGTTGGAAAGCAAGGTGAGCAACTGCTTCTACACCAAATACTTCCTGACAGTGTCCTTGGGCTCTTAGTTCCACTTTTTGCTGCAAGCTCTGGCTCTACAAGGCTCCCCCTGGCCACACCTTTCTGCCTTGGAGAATCTCCAGCTTTTCCAGGACTTCTTTGCATGCTCCTATGGAGCATCTCACCTCCCAAAGGCCCTTTCCCATCCTTCTTATGTTTTGTTGTGAACTTGGAACATTTGGGGATGCATTTACTTTTAAATTCCATGGAAAATAGTTATACTATGTTGAGTTAGAAAATCCATTTATTTTAAATACTGTGGTTTTTGTTAAAGTCCCATTCCAGAGCCTTGTCCAGCTTCTCTTCATCTCAAGCTCAGCAAATCAAGGCACACAAAATGCTCCCATTTAGAGTGTGGCCTTTCCTAGACTAAGAACTAAATAAAATGACATGCAAAACTGTTCAGAATCAGTGAATCCAGAAGAAAACTAACTTTTTTTTTTTAAATTACGTATCTCACCATATTCATTTTATTAAAATATTGATGGAGTAATGCAAGTGAAAATAGCACATTAGAAGGAATACACTGGCCTGGAAAAGGAAAGTTTTGGTCTATAACTGTATCTTGGTTTGTGTTCAAAAACATACAAGGAACCAGCAGTTTACAATTTTAAAGGCATTCTCACTACCAAGTAACTTCCTGACCATGACAAAAAAACTCCACATCTTCAAATGTATCTCAGCTTTATCCAGAAATCATCCTGTGACAGAAAATAGGCAATTTTTACACTGCTTAGGAACATTTATAGGCTTTATCTGTGATTGCATTTGTAATTTGGGTAATTGTGCATGCACAACTGGCCAGCTGCATGCAGAATCACCCAGTTTGCACATGTTGTCATAATTGCCACTTGAATTATGACATTTTACAGTTGTGTGCATGCAAATATGAGCAGAACAAGACTCATTTGATAAACAAAGCACTTTGCACTGGTTTTCAGTCCTTCCTAATCAGTCAGAGTACTTGAGGCCGTTTCTGCTGACACTTGAAACAGTAGCTGTATCCTGAATTTAGTACTGAAGAAGCTTCTCTGACCTTATGTAAGCAAGGAAAACAGAGCAATGGAACATGGCTGGAGCTGCAGGGCAAATCAGTTGGCACAAAAAGCAGCAGGAGGTCTCTACCATGAATCACTTGGTGACATCCTGGATGCCAAATCTTCATTGATAGTCAAAGTTAGTCTCTTTGTTGCTTTGTAATCCAATGAAATTTCACCCACTGTCTCCAAGCAAAACAAATATTAAAAGCCAAATAACAGAGCAGCACCCAGAAATTCCACAGAAGTGAAGTTCTTCTGCCTTGCTCTGCTTTGAAGGATCTTAGTTATGCTGAGACTAAACCAGCAGAGCTGGATCTCCCACTTCAGCAAAGTTTGTAACTCCAGAGAAAGAGAAGATTCAGGGTCACACCTGGAGTGTGCCAGTGACGTGCAGACTGGATGAGTTACAGCACCTTTAAGATCATCCTTTAAAAGGCCAGGAAAATTAGCTCTATGATATACTGTACCTGGAACAGGAAACACTGGAATTCAAAAAGGCTACCTACACAGTTTAACAGGAGTGGCCAGACTGGATTTAATTTTTTAAAAAAATTAAAATCTGCTCCACAAGCCTGGCCAAATTTTCCTTCTTCACAGCTCATCTTGCATTTATCTGTGCTGTATGATGAGGCTGAGGAGGTCTCTTTCCTCAAATATAAAAGCATGACTGGACAGAGGCACCCTGGAGATTACATCATCCTCTCTTCAATAAAGCCACAGTTCCTTTTCATTAAATAAACCTTCCTGCTTAGAGAAAAGTGAGCCTTCCTGTTTACACTGAGAGACAAATACATAGAAAATCTATCAGCATAAGAAGATGCTTAGCCTTGGGAACACATAGTGAACATTTAGAAAAATGTATTTTTACTACAGGTTGGGCAAGAAATGAGAGTCACGTTCTAAACTTAATTCCAACCTGTGCATTTGTCTCCAGCATGTGTTGTTTAATAATGTCTGAAATGACAAACATATATTCACATCTTTTTTTTTTTTCCACACATACTAAATCCCTGCAGAATCTGGAAGTCTTCTCGAGTTATGAATTTATTCTCACTGAAGCTGGGAGGAAAGTTTGACACTTTGTTTAGAAGAGAGTGAAGAAAGGAAAACAGGGACACAGATCTCCATGGCCTGCTGAGACTGACAGAGGAGGACTGGAGCAGCTGTGACACATTTCACTGCTGCCACAAGTAACAGCCCAATAAAGTCAAGTTGACAACTCAATAGCCTCAAAAGGGACCATTCCCTAAAAAAGCTCTTCAGTCTGTGACAGGGGACACCAGGACTGCCTCTGGTCTCACCTCTCACTTGGTTACAGCTCTCCTAAATCATTCCCATTACATTAAAGCCACGGCAATTACAACAGCAGAGCCTCCCTCCCTGCTGCATGCAGCAGAACACAGAGGTGGATAATGGATGCTCGTTGTTGAGCCTGGGAGGTCAGGTGTGTGAAAGCTGTAATTGCTGTTTCACGTCTACTAATGCCAATTGTCAACACATCAAGGAAAGGAGGATGAAACTTCGGGCTCCTCACTAACCATGAACATAAACAGCACATTACACTTCTTTTCTACACTCTGCAAGAAATTAATACACAGAGAGAGTTAAGCATGCATTAGGATATCACACAGGACATGAATTCTAAAACAATAATTTTGAGCTACATAACCTGGTTCTCATGTGAGACATAATTCTATCTTTATTCTTTTTGTATTACACACAGGTAGTTGAAGAACAAAGTTTCAGGCTCGAGCAAGTCACCTGCCAAAAAATATGGGATATTCAGCCAATATTCAATTCTAATCAAAAATTGTTTCTTCTTCAAAACTTCTTACAGGAAAAATAATTTAACAAAGATTCCACACCCTTACAATCATCTCATCCAAACTGTGGTTTCTTCCTTTCTCTCGATTTGCTCAGATTTTGTTTAGCCTTGTTCCAAATACAAGTTTTTTCCCACTGAGTCATGGCAGATTGAAATATTTCATTGGTGTTACTAACAACCAACTCAACAAATAATCTTTGCAGTTTGGTAAAGCTAAGGACCAGTCAGGATACAAGAAGTTTCAGCCCATAATAGGATTGGGTGTATGTCTCTGAAGGTCACAGCTGCACTCTTCACTTTTTTATTTAAGTGAGCTGCAGATCAGGAAACTTGTTAAATTACTTCTGGCAAAGGTAAAACCCAAAGACAAAACCCTCTTCTATCACCTTCTACCTCTCAAAGTCTGCTTTTACAAAAGTCAGGCCCCTGGAGTTTTATTTTTGAGCCATACACTTGGCGGGGACAGTAGATTTCAATTTCTCTCTTTTCATGGATTGGAGATTAAAGAAATATGTCACACCCCATTGAAATATTACAGCCTGCATTCCATCTGCCAAAGCATTGCTAACACTTCAAAGGTCAAATACTTTCTCCTTATATTCTTCTCTGGACTAAAGCAAAGTTCTGCAGTGCTTCACACTGGCTTTACAAACGCTTTTTGTTAATAAGAGTACTAGAGCAGGAATCATACTTAATTTTTACGTACCCCTCCACCTTCCACATGCTAACAGCTTTCAGAACCATTTCCCCTTCTTTCTTCCAAGTGTTTGAATGGACTCAAACTGGCTGCATCAAAAGTGTGTTTCTTAAGCAGCATTAAGAAGGCCTTATTAAAAATACCTCAAGCAGAGTAACAAATAGAAAACAGTTGCCAGAAAAACAGCAGAACTCAAAGTCAGAGAAGTTAAGGGCAAAATGTTGATGGGAGCCAACTGAGAGATTGACTCAAAATTGTTTCTTTTTTAAATATACAAATCTTGATCCAAAATTATAGGCCACATTCTAGATATCCTTGCAGACAAGGAGTGAAGGGAACAAGGTCTCTTAAGACAACAAAGTGAGCTTGCTGAAAACACACTTGCCATATTCCAGCCGATCATGGAGGGAATGAGACACCTGATACATAGAATTTCCCCATTTTTATATTCAAGCAGGAAGGGAGAACAAACCCTGTAAATTCTTCCCCTTCCCATAATGTGCAGAGGTCGCTGCACATTTTCAACTATGCCCAATTTAGGAAACAAACAAACAAAACCACTTCAGCCAATAAACAGCATTTAGATGGGGACAAACCTTTTATTTCCTTGGTTTTTAAGGCCTCCACAACAAGACATTCCCCCAGTGTACTCAGCAGATTTCCAAAACCACCACCCCCTCTGGTGATGTGCATCAGTCCAAGCTAAGGTCAGCAGGATGCCGGGCTCCCTTCCTCTGTGAAATCTCACAATTTTGGATTAAAAAGAGAACTACAAAAAAAAGTGGTTTTTCTACTCTTCAGGAAGTCTTCATTGAAAGCCATAAAATATACACATGCACTGTTGAATTAACTATGAGCTTAAAAGGATTCAATAAGCATACATCCTATTTTTAGAGAAACACTACAAAGCCTAGATACACGAGTCTTCTACTGCCAGTTTCCATGCTTTGGCTTGCACTTTTAAAACTTACTGTGCTGCTATAAATCTAACACCCACTGGAATAAAAACCTAAATTAAATATCAGGCACTTTTACCAATGATTTATAAATGCACTGATCATTTCCTAAAACAAAGGTTTTATTCACTATAGAATAAAAATCACTTCTGATTATTCTGTACAATTGCTGTCCACCAAGTTTGCGATTATTGCTTTACACACCATGAGGAGGGAACATACATGTATCTGTCACTTACAATTTATTATAATATCCTAAAAGCAAGTCCATCAATTTATTTTTAATGGACTCCTAAAAGAATTTTTAAGTATATCCCTTAGACTTATTGTAGTTCACCAACACTTTCTCTCAACACATGATGGATAGCTTCCATTTTAAAATATGACATTTGTTGTAATACAGTTTAAATTACTTTTCTTCACGGAGCATGTGTTATTCAGAGTTACCATTATGCACTAAGAAATTGTACATTATGTTGCTGCTTTATCTCCTTTTATGGCTCATGTTACAGTTGCATCTATTCAGGTACAATTGCACTGGGGGAAAATGATTTAACATTTGTATTAAGAACAGTTCTGTTCAGCAAATTTATTTCAGCTTTTGCTTAATTACTAAAGAGTACTGAGAACAATCCAAAACAGCTACAGCATGTAGATTTTAAATTAAGAAAATAAAACATATTCACCCCAAGATATGTACTTGCAGTAGAACAGATTTATGACACTGTATCTACAGGCATAGTTGTACCAACCTTTGTGTATTCCATAAATTCCTCTTAACGTGGGCTGAAGAAATTTTTCCCAAGAGGATTGACTTTTAGTATTAGATCATTTTCTGTCTGAATTCTCTCAAGTTTCACTGAAGAGAGTTTCACAAGATGAACATCATTGAAGAAAAAAGTAATCATGTTATACACTTGTAGTAATGTATGAAGTAAGAGGGCAAATTTCTCAGATTCTGAGCATTATTTTACAATATAGGACTCCAGACAGAATAATTAATACCTGTTCAAAATTATACTGTTTCTATCTCCTGCTTCCAATGAAAATGTAAAACATTTTCCCTATCAGTTTTTATATCTAGGGATATAAATAATAAAATTTATGTTGTAAATTAGAATCTGTTTTGTTCACATTGCCAGTAAGACGGTGAACAATATTTTTATATATACAGAGTGTAACCTGTTGGACAAGTACAAAGACATTTTAATCAGGGTATAATAGGTATTCTTTTTCTGTTCATTAAGATAAAGAAATGTTTGGCAGGCAAATGTTTCATTAGGTTGTAATTTGCTTTGATATGCAAATTAAGATGTAATTAGTTTTGCATTTCTGAAGAGGTAGAGTCTATGTGCTACACATTTTTATGTGTTGAGTAATGGAAGCTCAAGTAGATCCCTTCCTTCATCCCCAAAACCAACCTTCAAACCCCCACGCCATCCTCTTGTAGATATCCTT
This sequence comes from Cettia cetti, assembly GCA_013401135.1. Taxonomy (NCBI): domain Eukaryota; kingdom Metazoa; phylum Chordata; class Aves; order Passeriformes; family Sylviidae; genus Cettia; species Cettia cetti. The sequence continues at coordinate 15,745 of VZUI01074050.1, forward strand.
AAAACCAAGAGCCATTCACACTTTTCTCTCAGATAAATTCTTCAAAACTTACTTCAAAAATGAAATTACCTCAGAGGATCCCTGCTCAAGTTGCTTTATTTTTCGTTTGGTTTCCACTCTGTTCTGCAGTATGGGAAATTGTGAGGCAAAACAAGAAGCTGCTGTAAATAACCACAACTGCAGCATCCATAGGACAGTTAAAGTAACTTACACCAGCTGTAAACCCAACCCTGGAGCAGAGCCTGAGGTTAAGCAGGGCTGCATATTTGAAATGAGAGAATTTAGCTCAACACGCAGAGGTATCTGGGGTTATTAACAAGCATGATTAATTCTAATTCCTACTTGCCTTGTTAAAAAGAGGAAGTATAAAGATAGATTATTTTAAATTTCAAATGTATTTGGCTCAGCCCACTACAATAGATCAGTAGGAATTAGTGGAGTAAACTGTGAAACAAGCCACGACATCACAGGTTGTGGGACACATTACAAATTATGAGTTACTTATCTGTGTTTGGGACCTGCCAGTGTTGCATCTTTTGAAAGATATTTTGTAAGAAGAAAATAACTTTTTCTCCTCATTTAGCCAGAAACCTGAACTATTTAAACTTATAAAAGGTCAAAATATTTAAGTTAGGGGTCTCGGGTGTCTTCTACTCTGAGCCAAACAGCCACTGATATCTACCAGTTTCATCAATGCTGTTGAGGACTTCCTGATTTTAGGAAGAAAACACACATTTTATAGTGTTTTAAGAAAGTCTCAATAGTAAAACTTACCAAAAAAATTGTGGAAGAACTTTGGCAAAAGCTATTTAGATACGAATCCCGCTTTTTACTTTTTTCATTTCTGCATCAATTCATGAGCATCCCATCACTTCAGTGTCTCATTCATTTTCAACAACGAATGAAAAGACAGAACTAAAAGTTGGCTATAATGCCAGTAGGAACATCACACCTCAAAATCCTCAAAATTTCATACAAGTATTTTAAGGTGCACATTAATAGATGGATGTATTTTCATTCCAAGCCAGGCTGAAAGCTGTCTAAAGAGAAACCAAGATTTTTAACCAGGTTCCACCCTTAAAGTCAGAGACTGACTGTTTTTCTCCTCAGAAAGGTTTAACACAACTGGATACCATTGTGGAATTATTGTATAATTCTGTATTCTCATTCCAACACTCCAAGCCAGTGTGAACTTTGCCAGTGTTGTCCTGCTGAATGTCTAAGTGCCACTCCAGAAAAACAAACGTTTTACTTCAGCATGAGTTGCCTCTGCAGGACTTTTGGGCTTTTGCAGGGAATAAAGCACTTGCTGTTTTTAAATTGGACTAAATCCACATGTAAAGGACAGCAGGAGCACTACAAAGTTGAACCTGTACACCAGAGGAGCTCTAACATGCTGCCAGGTGATAGACATGCATTTGTGATTTTTTGACTCAATTTTAACCTTGCCCTTCTTCATACAGGCTGACTGGATGGTACCATGCATGGAATGCAATTATTGAGGACTATAATTACAATATAGTTTTAAATATGACAACCAGTGTGACATTAGGATGTATTTAAATCCATTTTATCCATTGTTTTTACTTTGTGATCTGATAAAACAGGGAAATTTGGAGATCACCCAAAGAGCCAAAGCTGGCCAGGAAGTACCCAGGAATCCAGAGACAGCAAGGATCCCTCCCAGAGGCAAGGCTTCTGCTCAGCTTTGCTGCTAGGCTGATCTGTTCATCTTTCAAGAGATAAGGAGGGAGTGGGAAATAATTTAGTAATGAAACAGCAGGTCTGAATTTGGAAGAGGTGAAGAGGGACAATAAAAAGTGATATTAGCCCATAAAATTGAGGAACTCGTGTTATTTCTAGGTGATAATTTTGGCTTAACACACAGAGCAAGCACAAACATGAGGGAGCAACAGCACGAGCTGGAGATGAGGATGTGCCCAGCCCATGGTGACAGCACCCCTGCTCTGAAACTGCACTGACATTTCCCAGTTCCCTGCATTCACTTCCTCCTGAAAAGCAGCACCTGCCAGAAGTGTGCCCAGTGCACTCACATGCTCTCACATGACAGCTTCCAAACAGGTAACAGATGTCACTGGAGAGTAACAAGAACTCTCTTTAGATCTAATCAGTGCAATAGTGGCTTTCAAATGCATTAGTGGCACTTACAGATCATCTACAGCTTTGGGATTTAAGATAAATCATTCTTCAGAACACAGGCATCTTTTATCCCACAAGCCTGATGTGCCTAGATCTATCACACTGAGAATTTACTATGCTTATAAACAGAAGCACAACGTTCAAAAAACAAGAGTTTACAGGGATCTTTCATCCTGACACTACATATTGAACGAAGCAAAATATTCAGTTCCCCTCAGGTTTTCTTTTCACTGCCTGAAATAAGAAGATGACATGGATTTAATGAAATTGCATATGTTCTATCAAGACACAACTCAAGAGAAGAGGACTGAAAATGAAAAGCTTCAGGTTTTGACAATGGAAATAATGAGGAGACATTCACAAGAGATAAGGAATGAATGATACTGATCTACAAAGATTTACAAGTGTGATTTGTCATGTTCTGAGCAGGTCTGATTTTATGCCTGTCAAACTCAATAGAAATACTCCCCTGAACTCTACTGTGTTTAGGTGCAAGCCCTTAATCTGTAATCTTAACAAGATCTACAGGCTAGAATTTCAAACTAGAAATTCTGGACTTGAAATAGGATCACAGTTTAAGTGAGTTGCTCTCCAACTTTCCGAGATATATATTGGCTAGACTATCAGTGCAGTCTTTAGAAAGACATTGGATATTGATTTAAAGATAAGCTGTATTTCAGTCACAAGACTGAGACAGAAATTCCCATTTCAGATCTACAGAGACACCATGGAGGTCACCAGCTGAACCAGTTCACTCTCTCCTGGAACTCCTTGAGGCTGTGACTGACATAAAAATGTTGATTGAATTTCTTAGTTTGTTTGCAACAGGATTAAAAAAAAAAAAAAAAAAAAAAAAAAAGAAGAAGAAAAAAAGGAATCAAATCAGCGTTGCCATGAGGTGTTTGGCGCTGTCACTGCTGCTCCAAGGGAGCACAGATGAATCTCATTTGCAAGGGAAGAGCTGTGTGAGAGCAGTGGGCCGGCACACGCGGGATGACAACTGAAGAGCTGTGCTCAAAACAAACAGCACCAAAGCTCCAGCACAGCCGTAGCTCACAAGCTCTGGAATAAAAATAAAATTGTTTCTTTTGTCGCACTTCCCCTTTGATAAGCTTTCAAGCGCATTGCAAACATGAATTAATCAGTTCTTGGATCACTCACAGCACGAAAAGATGGCTTGGGCAGAGACAGGAGAAATGAGATGAAAGAGTCCTGACTGCTCATTCTGGAGAAGGCATCAGCTGCTAGTGTAACTCTACCTTACCCCAGTTTGCAATGGAAGAGCTTGGGACAGCCCACAAGACATTAAGGTACAATATACTGAAGGATGCCATTTAAAAGATCATCCCACATCAGCCTACATCCTGTATTTATCATCAGCCCAACTCGGCTGCAGCAGAAACATTTAGGACCTTTATTACAGGCTCACACAGCTGCACAGGAAGACCAGTGACACATCCTTTGTGCAATGTCACCCTCAGGCTTTGCTCAAATTCATTACTAAATGCTGTATAGAAATTCTCATTCTTTGGCCACCAGCTTTCCAGTTTTATTATTGCTTCAAAACACCCACACAACTGTATGGCTTCAAACTAACTCCAGTAAAGCAAAAGATCTCCTTAGCTTTGTAGTGAATTCTTAATTTCATAGCTCTTACACAAGTAGCAATAATGTGACTTCTTGCTGTTTAACCTTAGCAAACATATTTTAGCTTTAATGCACCTGTCAAGCCATGATTTTTTTCAAACACAGAATCATTTTAATACAAATTTGCAAAAGACTATGTCAGACATTCAGCTGATAATGATTTAACTTCCCTTTTACAAGTTTTTGTAATGGAAGCAGTGCTGCAGACAGATGTAGACAAGGTCTTGAAGTGTAATTCAAACAACTATGATTAGTGATGAGAAACTGCACAATTTAAGTTAGAGATGTGACCCACTTCACCAGCACAGCAATCTTAACTGCTGTCAGGAGACTAGGAGAAAATACCTTTGCAATATTGGATTTCAGCAGCCCCACAGAAAATATTCTTTTTGATGTATTATTACTAAATTACTTTTGAATATCTGTGCTAAAGCATGAATTTATTTTTTTTTAAGTTATGTATTTTCAGTAGAAATGAGAATCTTAATTGGTTTTGTTGCTAGTAATGGATAGCAGGAAGAGTGTAAAGCATCACTTCATATTAAACAGAAAAAGCATCTCTGAAAAAGAGCAGCATGCAAATTTACACCATGCTATGGTCTACTTCAAACTTGTAGCATGAAATAATTCTAAAGGAAAATAGATCCCAATGAGTTTTCAAGTTTTTAATCAGCTAGTGCAGGTATGGAAACATGGGATTCTCTCTCATCCCTGGAGTTCTTCAAATGAAGGCTCAGCCTCTTTATTTAAAATAAATAAATAAATAAATAAACTAAACAAGAGAATGACTTGATATCATGATAAAAATATGGAACTTCCAAGGTCATTTAATTTTGGAATTTTGTCTCAACGCAATTGCTTTCAGAAACTCCTTTATCCACACATCTTACACCTCACCATCAGTGTTCCACCAGTCTACTTTAGAAAGTGTTTCAGCTGCTGGCTTGGGCAATAGAAAGACACAACAAGCCCCTCCATACTTTTCTAAGTGCTATGAAAAAAGGTTTATACATCTCATCGGCTCTAAAGTTTTAACTGCACACCTGACAAAATGAAATTTTAACTGTACTCATCTTGACAAAGTGGAAAAATAGGCATGTGCAGCAGTCACATGATCCTAGCAGTTGCTATGCTTGCTGCTCACACTGTATTAATATATAATAAAAAGAATGTTCTGCCTTATTGATCTTCAGACCACAGCTAAGAGCTCTAATGCTTGAAGCATACCAACGATGTTTTGCTCTTTTCCTCATTCTCTGCCTTTTCCTTGGTTACATTATGCTAACCTCTGCAAAGTGGTTTTTATTACTTGATACGTTGTTGGTCTTTTCACCTTGAAATTGTTGACAGGAGAATAGAATACTCTGTGTTGTATTTTTAATCTCTATTCAAATATACATCTTGCTGTTTTTCACCCTGTCAAGTTAATCCCTTGGAAGTATCATAAAACAGCAGTGAGGTATAAAACTGTAGAAGTGCTCAGTGTGGGACAGAGCTCAAACGTGCCAGGCATCTGCACGGGAGCCTAGTCTCTCCCTCAGAATGGGCAAAGAATTCCTTTGGGCTTTTTGTTTCTCATCCTAAACTGAAAGCTGTCTTAGTGATAAGGTGACTTGAAATAGAAAGCCTTGCATACGAAGCAGCCTCTCTTTGTGCTTTCCAGGATCAAGTGGAGTTTTTTTGTTTGCTTGCTTTTATTGTACTTTTCTTTACTCACTTCACAGCTATTGCTCTCTAGGATTTTAATTATAAGCTGCATAGAGCCTAATACTCCTTTTTCTGTGCTTTTACTATGTCTCACTCGTGTTCTGAAATGTCCATAACCATCTTATTACAAGAGAGATGACAAAGAAGCCTTTGAAAGTGCTGGCAGACAGAGCAGATTCTATCACAGGGCAGCGATCAGCTGCTCTGTTCCCACCAGCACACGCTCAGGAGATCAAAGGAGCGTTAAGATTGTGATTCCTCCATGGATCCATAGGCAGGAGCAGATGAAGGTCATTCTTTCATGAGATGTGTCGAGGATACCATCACACTCTAATTCATTCAAATCACACACAGAATTTGCTGTGAGGATTTCCTCACTGCAGAGCAAGGAGATTCTTAGATCTGTGAGGGGCATTGTGCCTTTTGATGTACCCGGGTTTGAAGGGCAACTGGAGCAACTCCTGTCGAATAAAATGAATTGCTTTGGTTTCCACAGCCACCCTCACCCTTCTGTAAAATACAGGGAACTTGCTTAGATGTTACAAAGCCACATTAATCAAAGTTTCATAAAGTATAAGTCAGGAAACAAAGATACTTTAGTTTCTTGTTTAAGATTGTTCATCACTAGTGCTACATTATTTATCTTTGTTCATGTTATTTTAAGTTAGATGCAATCTATGCCAAAAATACAGCCTGTAACTTCAAAATAGTAAGCATGGAAAGGGAGTCTTGAATTTTTAATGAATTTTCTCCCTTGCTCTCCTGGACATGCTACTTGAGTTGGGTTCACAAGAAAAAAAGAGCTATTCACTAATTTCTCTCCCACATAATGAACTTGGCAGTGAAGCAGATTTGAGACAAAAGTAACAAAAAAACCCACAAACAAACAAACAAAAGTCCTAATCTAGAAACATCAGAATACTTGTGCATTCTCAGCTGTGGCCTGAGGCTTCATCACAGTGAGAGTCCTCCATCCCCTGGACTCAAATTCTACTTCAGCAGTTTCCTATTCACTGATACAAAAGCTTCAGCAAGACCAGCTTTAACACAATAATAATTTCTATGTCCTTTGAATCAGGATCAAGATTTTGTAATGGTTGAAGCAATCCTGCAGCCATTGTCTCCATTTGAGGCTGATGTGAAAAAAAAAGACAAAAGCTGAATTCTTCAAACAGATTCTCTCCTTGATTTTCACTACAGGCTGTCATTCTGTTCCTCTCTTATGAGGAACAATTTTATCCTACTGCTCATAGGAAGAGCAGTAGGATAAAATTGAAGTTGAATTAATAGCAGGTATTATGTGCTAATGCAATCACAGTGATATTAACTGGACACTGAGCATTGGAATATATTTTATGTTAGGTTTTAATCCATTCCTGTGATACATTTTAATGCTTCATTCTCTCATTTACTGGCATATTTTCCTGCATTCACATCCAATAAAACACTAAAATCTAGAGAGAACCAGCATCCTAAGGGTTAAAGTACCTACTGGGGTACAAACATTTGAATCCTTCTACAGGAGATAATTAGCTGGGCTTCTGGAATAAAAGCATGCTAGTGTTCCTACTGGCACAGGGATTGGCTCACAATGAGAAAAATTATGGACCAAGTTTGGCTCAAATTGGCTCCAATTCCTCAGCCAACCAAGCAATATTAGCATTTTTCTATGATATCTAAATTAAAGGAAGAAATGTTTTGGACTGCATGCTTTGAATGAACCCACAGGGAAGGTCATGGGGATGCTCCATCTGTGCTATCTTCATCTAAGCAACCACTCACATCTATCATATACCATGCAATTAGAATTGCTATTAGGTTTTCATTTCCTTTTGAATGATCTACAGCTGTTAAAATGCAGCCCTTTTGAGGGAATATGCTGATTTGATTAAGGTTTTGTCAGAAAAATATTCCTTAGCTCTACATCTTAGGATGGTACAAATTGGAATTTCTGGGCAGGGAACAGATCAAAATTTAGAGCAGTTCAGTCAAAGCTCTCCAAATATTTTTTTTTTCCTGCTGGCTATTCAAGAGTGTCTATATTGATTGCTTAAGAAAAAATAATTTTAAAAAGCCTTTAGGACTTGGGATCATAACAGAATGCCAAAGCAAAACCAATAAATTCTCAAATACTTTCCTGAGAAAATGATTTCCTATGAAAACTCATGTTAAAAGTACTTTGACCTGAGCTTTAAAATTTACAATCAAATGCTCTTTGCTGAATCTTGTGAGAAGTTACACTTCCCACTGCTAGCAATTACAAGAAAAACTTAAAATATGCTTGTTTCATTTAAACCTTAAGGTTAAATATGCGTCAGGAACACAGAAATTGAAGTTCAGGACTCCGTTTAAGCCTGACATCACTTCTGTTGACTAAATAAAATTTTCATTGCTGTCTTAGTTATAACTGTGTTCCCATTCCCAGACAGATAAAAATATTTATGGTTTTACAAAATGTGTTGTACTGCCAGCTCTGTTTATTGCTATATCAAGCATGGATGATGCATTAAGATTGTATAGCATGAACACCTACAGAAATTTAAAAAGACAAATTCAGGAAATACAGCAAAAGTGAAGTTGCAGTCAGAATGTAATTTAGAATAATCAACCCTCACCTCCAGATTAATATTTTAGCTACCAAAGCTGGAATGTTACTTTGAAACTCTAGTGGTCAGTCAACAATTCTTTTGTTAATTGTCCATTAGAATTATTACTTCTAATTTGTCACAACAGAGATATTGTGAAAGAACAATTCCCGATGAATGAATGATCTAAGGAACATTTTCTGATTTAAATATGCCCTAGTGAGTAAATCAAACAGTGTGTGCATGGCACCAGGACAAACTGGGAATGAAATGTTCACCACTTTTCCCTCTGTTTCATGCAGATCTTCTTCAAACCTTCAGAGCAGTGTAAGTTGATCTGGACTTTTGGCATCCCAAGGATGGAAAAACAAAGCTGAAGAAGGACTCTGCAGTACTGCAGTTGCAAACCCTGCTCCAGGCAGGTAAATAAAGAGGGGCAGAACAAGGAAGAAGAAATCAGGGGCCACAGCACAGGGCCCTGCCTTGCCTCTCAGAGGCAGAGCTGTGAGAGACATCAGCAGCCCTGCAGACAGCAGATCAAGCTCTTGAGAGAGCTCAGGAGCCTTATTTACATCTGCCTCAGCCACGCTTTTGTGGAGTCTCCTTGCCCCTACTAGCCCTCTGGCACTGGAGAAAATCACCTCCTTATTCTCCAGGGTGACTCCAGTGCTGGCACTAAGGTGAGGTCACACCCTAGCTGGGAAGAACCACAAAGAAAAGCTCAAAATATGGACAAAGTGCCTCCAAAAGTTGTCTTTGCTCATCCTTTTCATTAAAGGTATTTCTCACTCTCTAAATTATTCTGTACACACTGTTGCATCTTTTAGCATAAAGCAGTAATGGTCAGCAATTTTTGTAGCTCTGTAAAACAAGATTTGTCTGTCCCCCAGATTAATTTGTACAATAGTGTAGGAAGAAAGGTCTCTGCAATGAACATGGTTACCTGTTTTGTAAAAGGGAGCTCAAAAAATAAGCCATGAATTGGCATTCAGATGTACTGGAGAAAGCCCTGCCAAAATGAGTAGACAAAACAGCATCCATGCTAATACATGACACAAAGAACGTTACATAAAAAATCTTTTAAAATAAAATATGTACAGTTTGACCATTTCTTACTGAAAGAAAGAAATAACAAACATTTTCTAGAATTACAGAGAAAAAAGACAAATACACGTATTTATAGCCTTTAGGCAGTTGCAATTCTAGGGAAATTTACTATAATATAAAATTAGCCTACTGCATATTCCTGCCCTTCACCCTAAAGCTTAGAGCATCTTTTGTCTCATTCCATGTGTGTTCAAGGCACACACTGCCAGCTTCAAATGATCAAATAAATTTAACCAAAAAAGGATTCCATTGTCAGAATGTGCCCTTCCAACCACAGTAAACTTGAGGGTTTTGCTTGACTGCTGAAAGAGTACAAAGAATAGAGAAACCATCAACACACCATAAAAAGGGAAATTGGGAATCCCAGCTAAAGAGGAACCACAATTCATAGATAAAGTCTAAAAAGTGCACTGATGCATGAGAAATTCATTGGACTAAATAGCATAGCACTAATGGAACCTACATGTTCCAACTCCCTTTACATCAGCACAAGTCATCCCTAGCTCTGGAAGGCAAGGAGACCAGAAGTGAAGAACAGAAAGAAAACTTGAGCCAGAGATGACAGCAAGAAAAGTCAAAGCCTTTCTCAACTCCAAATGCATCAGCTGAACAAAGAAGGGGTGCAAAAAGAAGTTTCACGTCAGCATGTATCATCTCTACTCCTTTTTCTGACTCAACTCTTTGACAAGCTTTGAAAGGAGCTGGGTAACTACAAACATGACTATCAATGAAAATGTAACCAAAGAGAAAAAGCACTGCTACATCACAGTTTTCAAGAGGCAGCTGAGCACTTCCAACCTATTCATACTCCAAAAAGCAAGGATTGTCAATGCATGTTTTGATTTTTCAGAAGAATCACAGTGATATGTTCACACACTGCATTGCATTTTAAATTACTGAGCAACATAAGCATGTAGAATCCTGATTGCTCTAAACTGAGTACAGGCACAGGCAAGTCAGAGAGATATTTCTCTGAAGTTCACCTTTGCTATTTTTACTAAGGCTGAGCCTGGAGAGCTGCTCTTCTTCTTACTTCCCTTCAAGAAATATTAACACCTTGAATAACAGTCACCAGAACAAATGAAACCCAGCTAAATTAAAATGAATAAGTCAGCAAAAGCGACTCTGCGTGTCTGTAAAACTCCAGTATCTGTCATCACAGATGACTCAGCAGAAGATCGATGCTCTAACTGCAGAGCCCTGGGATTTCACAGCTTAGAGTCTGCAGGAGCAGTTTCACATCCCCAATTACACACAGGTACAAGGAGAAGGTGAGAGACAGGACACGACAGCGAAGATGCTGGTAGGAGTTGTTTATGAGCGCTATAAACTACACGGGGAAACATTGCCCTTCTACAGCAGCGGAAGGTAATTTTCAAGTAAGACAATGGAGATGATATCATAAGTCACAGGGGGCTATTCACACATCCATTAATCATGTCACAGAACATGCCCTGGTGTCCCGTTTTCCCTGTTGAAGAGGCAGGGATAACCTTCCAAGGATGACTACACCTGTGAGAGAGTCAGTAGATCACCAAAGCAACAAAGCTTTCACTCTGTGTGCCGTTGGTCAAGGTGTGACAATTGCTGAATACACACTCCGATAATGTGCCCAAACCACAGCAGAGATGGTGCCAAGGGCCAGATTGAGAGTAATTCCTAACTTGTTGAAAATATGAAAGTAGTTTCATTCAGTCATTGGGAAGAGCAATCAGGATGCTCTACCACACCCCAGGGAGAAGTGGATCCCATTTAGAATTTGTTGACAAGGCTGGTGCAGTTGCTGCTGCACCCTGGCATTTCAGTTCAAGTGAAATGTTCATGGTTTGAAGAGAAACCAACTCAAGGTTTGTTCGCCAAATGTAGAAATAAAAAATTCTGGCTATTTTGTAACCAGCACAGGAATGGCTCTTTACCCCCTTCTGGCACATTCCCTCTGGCTTTGCATGCCATCTCTATGCCTGTTGGCAGTGGCATTTCCAGAAGGCTGTACCCCCTAAAGCACCATCTGCATCCACAGTACAATTGCTGTGGGCACAAAACTGCCTGGGCCCAAAAACCAGCTGTCTTCGGGGAGTCAACAGCACATGGGAAAATAGCAAGCTATAAAACCTGTCCCTCTTCTCACAAGCTCTTTCCTCCTTGATCACAGAAAGACAAAAGTCTTGTTTGAGAGCTAAAGATATGTTTTTCCTTTCTCAAATCTGTTCCACTTGCAACACCTCCAGTTTATATTTAAACAAAACATTCACTCCTGTTAGACTACAGACATCTGTTCTGAGGTGTTCAGGGTACCAAGGGCACAGGCATCACCATCCTTTCCAAAAGCATGTTCTTAATTGCACACTTAATGACTGGTAAAAGTACAGAATTGATGCATAAACAAGCAGCTGCTTCATCTATCTGGAACCTATTAAATTATAGCAATCAGAGAAGTCATCTGTTCTGCCAATCCTTATGCTGAAAGCACAAAACTGCAAGTGCAAGCCAACAGTGTTGACATGCAAGGAGCACCAGAGGAGGTTGTGAATGGAAGGATTTTGGCCATATTTCAGTAAGGGCTGCTCAAACAGAACCATTCTGCCTCATAAGCCTAATCCAAGGGGCTTTTCCTTCAGGTCCATAGAAAGGAACAGTGCAAATTTTGTTTTTAATTGAAGATTGGCAGAGAGAGGTCTCTAGGGAAAAGAATCATGTACTACCAATTAATTAAGTCCATATAATAAAAATTCATATTGAAGAGAGAAGAATTAATAGTGACCAACTCTCAGGTGAAGAAGCCAAAATGGCTCTACCCCTTACCACAGCAGTCAAATCCTCAGCAAAATTGCGCTGGTCATGTCTCCTGTCTCTTCAAGAAGGCCCACATTAGGACAGCATCAGTATGTGGTCCAAGTGTGATGAAATGTGTGCACAGAGGGAATGAAACTCCTGTGTCCAAGAGCAAGTGCTTATCTCCATTTTTAAAAGTAATTTGCTAATGCAGTTGTGAATTCCACAGCTAGGTGTTGATAATTTAGACATAATCTACCTCAGGCAATAGCAAGGCTGAGAAGTGACCGTCTCCATGCCAGTCAGCCCCAATTATGCTTTGCTTTGCATGAAAATACTTACTCACCTGTATATCTAAAATACAGATAGATTTCTTTCTGCAGTGTTCATTATAAAACCAGAGAGGAGGCTCAAATCAAGTCCTGATGCCAAGGCACATTTTGAAGCAGAGTCTCAAAGTCAGAAAAGTGGAAAGATGCAAATTTAAGTAGTTCGATTAAATGTTCAGTGAGTAACTTTAGAAGGACAAGAGAGGGAAAAACTTCATTTGTTTCCATGTTAGATGAAGAAGAAAAATTCATAATCCGTGGACAACAGACTATTATCACACAGACTAAAGAACTGTACTTGCACAGGCTAAAGGACACCAGTCCTTCCTAGGAATTATCCATTTGTCATATCTAATCCAATTTTTGCTTCTGAAAAAGACAGTCAGGAGGGCACTGTCAAGGTGTTTTGGCACAGTGATTGATATCTCCTGACAGCAGCTGCTCAGCCTGGAAGATGTGGCCTCCTAGAGCACAAGGATTCAGCTTTCCCACCAGCTGCCACACGCTTCCTTCTCACATGCAAGAGCTTTGAATTAGCATAAATAAGCCAATCTGTTGTTGAACTGACTGAGTCAAGTGTCCCTTTTTACTGAAGTTTCATAGGAAAAACTGGCAGGTTGGAAGCAATAGGGACATCCTGGGGCTCCTCTTGAGGAGCAGTCACGGCTGGTCAGGCTGTGTGACATGGAGAATAAACAGCACGGCTGGGATCAAGCTGTAAGTTATACAACTTTCTTCATGCATAAAGTGGCTGTTCATCATGGAAACATCAATCTTTAGCAATAAATATTAAAGATTTGTATACATGAATACTGCCCAAATCCCAAAAGCCTCATTCCAGCAAAATCTCATTGACTTTTTGGTCAGCATTTAACAGAACACTAAAAGAAAAGCCCTTATGTGCTTTCTGAGATGAATGTGCAGTCAGCCTGGAATGAAGCGTGTATGAACATTTCATTAACAAATTTTCACTCAATTCATAAATATGCATAAATATTTGGGGCTCATTCTTTGTCATTTAGAGCTTGACCTAAAGTCCTCTGAAGTCAGTACTGAGATTTCCATTAACTTCTCTGGAAGCTGAGCATGTCACCTAAGCTGGGAAGATAATGAAAATGAAAATAAATTATATGTACTGAATATTTTTAAGGTATGATAAAGTTAACAGGGAAGAAACGTTATTCTGTCAGCTCTGATCTTTATCCTCATCTATGTACATTTTTTTTCCTCAGGAAATCTGTAATGCTAGTAATAATCTGTATTTATTTATTTTTTAACTCAAACCCACTGGTTCCATTACACGTTACAAGGTCACAAAGGAAAGGAGCTGTTTGCTGCAAGGTCCTGCACATTTGGTTGATGTGCTCCTCTTGCTGTGTCAATCAAGAAGTTACACTGAATAAATTCAGCTCTCTTGGAAAAACAGCTTAAGAGCACTTAAAATCTAAGGGTAGTAAAGTAAACAGTCTGCTAATCCTCCAAATGCAAATAAAGGCTAGATATCCAAACAGCCTTTTTCTCCAGGCAATTATATGGCAAATGCACGCACAGGCCTTTGAAGTGCCAGCTCTTATGACATTTTATTTGCATAACAAATCTCTCAATAAACTTTTCTTTGCACAGACTACAGTAAAGCACGATGTACAGCTGCGTGAGTTGTACTCTAGCACCCCAAACATCCTGGAGATTTACTCATCCTATAATCCACTCAGCATTTATTTCTTCCAACTCGACCTGATTTTCATGGAGCTTCAGAGTAGCATCCATAGGCCTTGACCACAGCTGGAACAGCACTGCACCAAACTGGTGTTCTGTGAAATCTGTCACACTTTACAAGCACTTAGACAAAACTTTTCCAATTGTAACTGTCTGAAACAGCAGCAGAGGAACCAGTCAGTTATTTCAGTTGTAAGGAATTATTAGAATGACTGATCCTGGTAGGTTTTGGGCCTATATATACAAGTTTATTGCCCAGCCTATTAGAAGATACAAGTCATTTCCAAAGTTGTAAGTGGTATTACCAAGGAGTCATACTCAGCTAAATCAGTCTTGTCTTTAATAAGTTCTTCCAGGAGGAAGGTGAGCTTTAGTTAAATGAGCAGAAAAGCCTTTCCTAAGAGTCTCTGGTACTTTCAATTATTTTAAAGTTAATATATGACAAGTTTTCCTATTGAAACTTTTCTTTGAATAACAAAAGTAGAAGCTAATTTACAATAGTTGGTGGTTAATGAGGTTGCAGCTAAATAAAAATGTCACAGTTTGGTTCAGTGTAACCTCAACTCTTTCATAACCACCATGAACAGAAAATTATGCACACCACACTGAGGACAACAGAGAGGCTATCAGCAATTTCAGTAGCCTTTTTATCAACTCCTTACCAAATTAGCTCACACTGTGTGTATGCTGAGCAATCTCATTGCTCAGAGTCAGAAAGAGTCCCAGAGCAAGGTTGGACATGGTCTGTGAGAGATGTTGGATGTTTCCCTGGGGGTTCTGAAGAACCACATTTCATAGTATTTCTGTGCTCTTTAAAGATGTTACAATGTCTAATTTTAAGTTGCTGTATGGTTATCTCATCACACCTCAAATCTGCATAGCTGATACTCTTTGGGGGAGTAATGAGGAAACTTCTTTTAATTAATTATATTCAAGAACCTGAGTAAATTGTAGCTAAAGAATTTCCTACAATTTCACAGCAGTAGTGCTTTTTCATTTCAGTTATGTTAGTATTATATTCAGGTGTAGGAATAATGCTTGCATTTTACAGTAGAAGTTGAAATTTCATTTTCATGCTAAAGGAGAAGCCTTTTTTCCCTATACAACCAGGGATATACCTGCACAGAGCACAGTAGGCTGAAAATAACAGCATCAAGGGACAAAGCAAGGAAAGAAAAAAGGGCAAAACCAGTTTTATCCTCTCTGAAAACAGAAGATTAAAATAGAAAAAGAGAAAGCAGCAGAGAAAGCTTTCAACTTCTGATTGCCTTTCTACAAGAGCATAAACTGCCACAAGTTGCTGGGACCAGCTCTACAAGCAACAAGGAAGACAGGAGATTTCCTCTTTTATCCCAGCTTCCCCTTGCCAGCAGAAGTGTGCCCATGACAGGGAAGGGACAATCTGCCCAACATTTCATTCTGAGGATATGGGAAGCCAGTAAAGAGGAAGCTCTTGACCCTCCCAGAGCAGGCAAAAAGACAAGAAGGGATCTCAGATCCTCCCACACTCTGTTCCCTGATCTCACTACTGGGAGTTGGCTCCTAGAGCTCACTGCAGAGACAGAGGAGCTCAACATCTCTTGCTACTCCCTCTCCCTACAAACTTAAATTTTACATTTCCAGATTTAACATGGCACACTTATATTTATGGATTCCCAGAGAAAGGTTTATTTACAATTTAAAACGGTACAGGATTGCAGCAAAAAGAATCTAAAAATGTCTTCAGGTCAGTGGCACAGATTTAAGACTGAAAGTTAACACAACCTGACAGACATTGCTAAGTTGTTGAAAAGTTTGGCAATTGGTATATCAAGCTTTAAGATGAAATGAATTATGATTTCTATAAAGAATTAAGTTATTAAAGGAGTGTTCATAGATAATGGAAAGGACTACAAACTGTTTGAATGTGGTAGTCTGACTGCTCCTAGTTCAGCACTGAAAAAGAAAACTTCTCAGATAACCAGATCAAAGGCTGTGTCTGTCAATGCTTTTAACAATCGTGTCAGCCTGAGGATGGCCACTGATCTTCCTCTGTCCTTAAGTCTCCCTTTCTCTCATTAAAAGAATTTTCAACTATATAAAAACATTTTTCAGAGGACAAAACTACAGAGAACATGCAGCAAATGATCAGTGTCATGCACAGAGACAGTATAGGAACAGAAACTAAGCTTGTTACAATTACAAGTTTTACAAAATTTAATTTTGAAAGCAAGGACTAATCTTGCACTTTGCCAATTCCAGCTGGTCACATCTGTTGGAACCAATATCAATATTCATGTAAAAACCAGAAATTGTAGCAGATATTTAAGATAATTCTCCTACGTTGTTCCCAGCCTCAAAGTGGAGAAAATGGAATCATGTGGAGGGCTGGAATAATTTCTACTTCCCTCATATCCAAGCAACAAACCTAATGAAGGTGTAGTTTTCCCATTTAGAATTGCCATAGCTGGATATTTTCAGGGTGCTCCATTTGTAGAAACCTTTTAGTAAAAAGTTAACTAATTTGAGAACCATCATTACCCTGCCAGCCAACCTATTAACAGCAGCAGCCCAGATGTTTTGTTTTTACAGTTAAGGTTACAAAACAGACACAAGTCCTTGTATAGAGCTACAGCAGTGCCTTGCTAGAGCTTAATGTGATTTACAAGAGATCTCAGTATCACTTTTCTCATTTTGATATGTGGGAATATGAAGTAACAGAGCCTGGAAGAAAACACCAGAGGCAGTCACTCCTAACTCTTAGGACGAACACTGTACATGTTATATCAACTTCTAACAGCTGCTTAATGAAGCTGCTGATTAAACATCTCAAAATTCTGACAACAGGGAACAGGACTCTCAATAGGGAGCAAAACTCTGACAATAGGGAACACTGGATTATTTTTTTTTAATTCAAACTTCAGTTTTTAAACCAGGTGATGCTTACACCAGCAACACCTTTCTCCATCTCAGCCAAGCAAGCAGAACAGAAAACAGCAACCCATCCTCCCCAGCTGCCATGCCCGCTTACTTTTCCATCCATGACAAGCAGAATTATACCAGCTTGACTGCCGTGGACTCACTGTAGCACGCACTGACATTCACACCTGGTACCCAGCCTTCAATTAGTCATTCACAGATGCTGAATTTGTGGCAGCAAGGTCAAAAGCCAACTTTTAGCAGGTATTCATCGATTTGGCATGAGAACTGAGCAAAGATGCCAAGAAACCATTGAGATAAATTGTCAAATGAGCAGTTATACAGGGGAAAAAGGCCATTAAAGTTCTTGCTGGTGAGAGCACAGCAGAGCCCAGTATTCCTGATGTGAGCATCAGAAGCAGGCCTGTAAAAGGATTTGCAAAGCGTGTGGTTTATCAGTGTTTGTTAATTGATGCCTCACTGTTACCCGGAAAGCCAGGCAAGCCCCAGGCTCTATTCTGAGGGTGTGCCCTGCACTCAGCACAAGAATTCCCGGTTCCTCGGGCACCCTGAGCCTGTCCTGGGCAATAGCAGTCAGCACTTCTACCAGGGTAAGAGGGTGATATAAAAGCAGAGAGGGCAGGGCGTTCATCTCTGGATTGTAAGGAAGAAATGGAAGGAACCCTTGACCCAGAGCTGCTGTGGATCCTTATCCTTTCAAGCATTAGACCCTTTTTTTTGTACAAATGGTGTTTCTATTGAATACGCGCCCTCCTCCCCCACTCCTCTTTGCTGTGTTCTAACCTCTTTCACACTAGTTCCTGAACATCCTGACAACTTTTGTTCAAATGTACCTCTGGCTTGGCACTAGGAATTGCAAGGGGAAGAGGATGCACTCTATAGAGGGACAAGTTTTGAAAAGCATCTTTCCTCAAGGACCTCTTCTAACAAAATAATCAAGAGGAGATAGACAAAAGATTGCAACACCCTGAGTACTTGAAGAGGCAGGTATCTAAACCTGTGTGTAACAGGGCTGTGACAGAGAGCTCTGCCAGCACTGCACGACACTCCAAAGGCCCAAGAAATCAGTATACCGGTATTTTTCATCCAGAAGCTGGGTGTGCAGTAGAAGAGGCACCACCATCATCACTGTTGAAGGCTGAAGTCCAGTTTGATTTGTATCTGCAGATCATGAGCACATGGCCTGTTTTTTCGGAAATTAGCTGTTTTCAGAAGCATGAAGTGCCTGGAAAAGCATGGATGACCAGAACCACCTCTTTAACTGGCAGTTTTAGCGATGGCTTAGCTACAAGTGCTGTCTGTGGCTGTGTCTCACCTTTATTGTGCACCTGAATACTCTGTTATCGTCATCATCATCATCCTCTCCAAGAACAAACTTCATTGCAGCCTGTGATTGTTTGCCTAACCCCTGCACTAAAAGGTGCTGCATTCCCACTGCACCAAAACAGTCACAGAGTCAACCTTTCTCTCTCTGGGGAAAAAAAATCATCTCAGTTAGCAGAGACAAAGCAAGAAGATTCCCAAATCTTTCCAAGTGTTCTTTTCGGTCTATTGAATCAACTTAAGACCTTCTTAATGCTCTCCCCAAGAGCACCTGCCACAACCAGAATTATCATACATTGCACTGTTCCTGAAATGCTTTCTGTTCCCTGTTTGCATGCATCCTCTGATCTGCATCTGAAGCCAAAGCTCAGCACCTGCCAACACTCCCATCCCAAGGTCCCTGCGCCTTTAGCTCAGCCCATTATTTTCAGGTGCCAGGATTTGTCCCTTTTCTGCTACTGGAACAGACATCTCCCTACAGGAACACGGACCAACAGAGAATGAAGATGGAAAAAGCTTTTATGGACTAATAGGAAAATCATTTTATATGGTGAGAAACAAATGTTTGAATATCAACATTTAATTAGTCTAAATTAAGAATATTCTGAGAAAACAAGCCCCTTTCATAAGGCAAGTTCTAAAGCATAGTGTTGCTCCTTCTTTCATTGAGCAAGGGATATTGGGTGCATAACTGCACTACGGATGATGGTGATAATTTTTTTTAACTCCTTTCTGCATAGATCCAGTAACTCAGAGCTAGAAGCTGCTGCTGATGGCACTGATAAAAAACACTGAAGCTGATGGCCCAAGCTGAATTACAGACAAAAAGCTGCTAGAAATTCAGATCTCTACAAGCTCACCTCACCTATAACTTGTATTTCACTTGTGGATTTCAGCAGTTCTTTCCACGGAAGAACCATCTGAACACTCAAAGATTTCATAGTAATTTCTGTAGAATTATCCTTCAAAAGACACAGAGACACAGACCTCTGATTTGTAAGCAAAACACTCCAGCAAAGAGCAAAGACCAGTTGTCTCCACTTTCCTTGCTCACAAAGCATATTGCTGCTTCTGAATAAGATATTTGGATCTAATTGTTAATAAATAACTGGCAACTTGTAGAAGACAAGCTGTGGGATTTTACATCATTTTGCCAATTGAGTTATTCATCCCATGTCTCACTTGACCCATATTCATTGAAGTTGTGAGTTAATGCAGGCTGACAGCGTTAAAGCAGCCTGGCCTCCAGTACACCAGCCAGAGATGCATCCTGTGTCATAAAACAGAATAAAGTGCCATGGTATAACATGCAAATAGCAAAAAAACCCCCAAAATCCTCATAGGTCCCATTTTTGCACCAGACTTAAAATGCTATTTCAAAATATCTTCTCTTTTTTATCTGTGCCATAAGAGGTGGCACAGGGTAAAAAAGAAAAATAATAATAATACATATATTGCAAAGGTTTTTCTAGTGAAATCATTAAAATGCACAGGGTATTTGTGTAATGACTGCAAGGAGAAGAAAGTTAAATTATGCTCACTTGGTCTCTCCTCATACAGTTCAGAGGCCTGCAAACCAATTAGCAAAACTGTTACTTCTTTTTTATTCATTAACTGAATCCTTCCAGTGAGGTATTTGCCCAGTTCTCACAAAAAGGGAAACAAAACAAAGGGTGTAGAGAGCTCTGTTAACATTCTCATCCAGCGTAACCAGCCTCTCGGGTCTTTCGCTGCAGACTAATCCCTCCTCTTTCACAACTTGCATGCAGATGGGGACACTCTAAAGTCCCCAGTGAAGGAGTTTAGAGGTCTGTTACAGCCCAGTCTTCCCATCTGATGCTCACAGGAGCTTGAAAAATAAATGAGACAGCAGCTTAGATTATTCACATTACAGAACTTGTCAAAATCAGGCACACAGCTTCATGATACTGGCAGAAGAAAGAAGCAGATTCCTAATTTAGATGCTTTCTTTTGCCTCCTAAAGGCTGAATTACCATTGGAAAGCTTAGGTATCTAACTTAGGCTCTTAAATCTGGATGGGATGAATACATTTCCTTCTCCAATCTTGCTCTCAAAGCTGCCTTTTATTCACTAATTGGTGAGAGTCAGAAGAGAGCAAAACAGGAAACACCATTAGGAAATCTGCCTGTGAATTCACACAATGTCACAAGCACATTCAAGAGATTCAGGTGCACAGTCAATACCTTGAATGTTTCATGCTAGGCTTGCTCAGATTGATCTAATGCCTTGACAAGTTCTCTGGGGTTTACATCACTGTTTGTTATCTGCACACACAAATTCAAGGATTCCCCAGGCCATGGCCAGTCCACACACAAATTCAGATGCAAAAATTTCATGTCCCAGGCATCCAGCCTAGGACACAACAAATAATTCAGAGGAGTGGAAGGTAGTCCCAATTAGTGTTGCTTGCCAATAGCTCCAGAGTGAAGTTACTGATTCCTTACAACACAGAGGAATTTTAAATAGTTTAATGAGGATAATAAAGTGGCTTTGAAAGTGGCTACAGGTAGCTCCTCCTGGATCAATGTGGAGGAGAAAGAATTTGCACCACTGTTCTCATCATAGGTAGAAGAGAGAGCTGACATTTCAATAAACAGGAGCAGATATTGTAAAGGGCCATAAAAGTGTCCAAACCCCATGAAAATCTTGCCTCTTCCTCCAAATAAGAAATAAAAGAACTGCTTTAAAAAGATAAGCAATATATTGGGCCTCTGATACAGAATGTTCAGATTCTGAAGTAATGCAAAAAAACCCAAGCAAATTCTGGAATAATAAATATCTCCATACCTGACTTTTAATGTCATTAACATTAAAATATTAAACTTTTCGTTTAACAAAGTCATTAAATCTCTTGAGAACACAGGCACAATTCAAGCCCAACTCACTCGCTACAGTGAGAATTGTTTTAATGGTGAGATCAAAAAGGTCTCCTTCTCTGTTACACTTGTACACTAAAAGAACTTTTTTTTTTTTCCAGAAAATAAATATCATGGCAAGTATCAAGTATAACACCCTCCACAGCAGCAGCCCTCTTACTGAGGTACAGATGCAGCAAAATGGAAAGCCTGTTTTACCTTGCTGGTACAGAAAGCCACGTTCAAAGCCCATCAGCTGTAGGTTGCATGATGACACAAGCTACCAGCAGCACTTGGGAAATTATTGAAGTTTCAGTTGATACATTTTGCCATCAAAAAGCCAGAATGAATTACGGGAAATAAAAGACATAAGGAGAAATACTCACAGTATAAGAAAAAATCCTACCTGTTTATAAGGTATCAAATCCCTACTTTTAGTTTGTGATTGTGCCTGGGACTTATTTCCCTTGCAATACACAGATCTTATTTTTCTCATTTTTAAAGGGCACAGTAAGACTACAAGGCAATTCAGTTTGTACCATAAATACATCCATAAAGAAAAAGGAGAACATTTGGCAAGAAGGACATTGCAAATAACAAGATCACCAAAGACTCACAGAATATTTGAGGTTGGAAGAGGACTCTGGAGGTCAATTAGTCCAACCTCTTCCTCAAAACTTCAAAGTCAGACCACATCCTTCAGGGCCTCCAGCTGAGTTTTGAAGTCCAACCAAATATCTTTCACTCTCTAATAGAGAGGCACTACAATATCTTCACCAAAGATCTCCCAAAGGAAGTGAATCAAAATCTTACAAGGCACAGTTTTGTTTACTTTGGTTAAAATAGATTTGAAAAGCAGCCATAAAAAAGTTCTGGATGTGATTATCCTTGGCATGCGTGCTCTGCACCAAATAAATCTTTGCTGTCTTAACCAGTCTGAGATAAAACAACCTAAGGTAAAGCACCTGCTGCCTTTTATGGTGTTATTGGCTACAAGGGACTGGAAGGGTCCCATTAACTTTCAGATTCACAGCTCCAGGACCCAGGAACCCCAGAAATGCCCACGGTCTCTATTTCCCCCACAGGGACCATCAGACACAAACACAAAGAGTGTAAATAAAAAGCCCTCACGGTGTGCAAATGCTTAGAGGCAGCTGGTTCTAAGCAAAGCTCGTGGGTTAGCTCCCAGAAAGAGCACCTTGGCACATTTGGGAATTAGCACAGGGTAGAGCCCATTTCTAACAGGCCTTCTGCATCCAGGGGAAGGCAGTTTAATAAAATAAAACCAGCATGATAGCTGGCCACTGCTAGGGCAGTCTTAAGCACATATTACAACAGCTTAAGGCATCTCAAGAGGATGTAGGACAAACTTCCTTCTATTTGTGATACTTAATTTTGGCCTACTCCTTCTCATCCAGGCAATCCATCTTTCCAGTGACAGAGGATGATGACAAGGTAATAGGTTTGTATCCTCTTATTTTCTTGTCCAATGCCAAGAGCATTCACTCACACTCTGCTTCGTTACTGTCCAAAGATGACACAAACCCACAATTTGCTCTTTCTCAGGAGAAGAATCTCATTTGATGCAGTGAGCAGGCCCAGTGCCAGCCCAACCTGCAGTGAAACATTTCAGGAAAGTGCACTGGGGAGTCCCAAACCAGAGGAAACTCCACAGAAAACGAGAAAGCTTTCAGGAGCCCGCAGACCACAGGGCCAGGAGCATCAGTCCTCCATCTACATAAGGACCAGGATCACCCACCAGCCCCACAGACCACAGCAAAGCAGCTCCTGCAAAAAGGGGCTGCACTTGAGGACAGGGCCTAGGGCTGGACTTGGCTGTGCTGGGGAAAGGTTTGGACTTGACCTTAAAGGTCTTTCCAAAATAAACAATTCTCAGAGTCCAATTTGTTGATGCAGAAGGAAAACTCCCCTGCTCCTGCTGTAACCTGGTGACGATTTGTTGCATTTGCTGCTTGAAAGAGCATCATGTTCCAGACAGCACCAGCTCAGGTCTGGTTCCAAGGGAATATCCTGTGCACACAAGCAAACCAAGATCCTGTAACTTAGAAATAACTAAAGCTACTCTATGTAAGTACAAAAAAAAAAAAAATCCTCCTATTTCACAAACAAGCTAAATACTGCAGGATCTAGGTCATAGTTTTTGGTACATTTCTGCAAGTTTTCAAGTAAGATTGCATTCAAAATTATTATGTAAATAATGAAGATTAATTGCACTTAGTAAGAAGTGAAATGTCATCTTTTTATTTTTTAGGTAACCCTTACGGTGAAGTCCTGACACTACTGAGGCCAAGGGATTTTTACAAACAGCCCCCTGGGAGCCCAAATGTCATCCTTAATGAGTTATAATACAAAATTACTGATATTTAGCGTCCTCTAGCATGAGGCTATGATTATAAATTATTTACACTTGAACATCCATACTGCATAATGGGTTTAAAATCAACTTATAGGTAAAGAACCTGGATCATCCAGTAAAATTGTCATTTCACTGTAACAGAAAATAGGGAATTTTTCTAGTTACACATGCACAGAATGAATCAAAAATTGTTCCTGTACAGTCAAAGGTCTACTTGTTCTGCAACACAGATGTACAGATTCATGGTAGGCCCAGAGCAAGATGCTGGCTTTTAATCACTGCTGGAAATAGCCCAACATCAAAAGAAACTCAATGCCCAAAGTCAGAAATAAACTTCGTTGGGCTCATATTCTTAAAGAGTTCTCTTCTGTCCTAACTAAGAAGTGAAATGGAAAAACAGACATCCAGCATCACAGTTAACCATTTGCACTCCTCAGCAATCCTCATCATACAGAGTGAAGCATACATCTATTCAAGTGTCAAATATCAACATTATTCCACCCTTGAAGCGACATTATTCTGTACAGGTAGTTTACACATGACTGGATAAAAGGTTTGTTAGAATATTGGTGCCCTAAATAAAATTCACATCCCAGAGGAAACATGGAAAGGACCATCCAAAGAGAAGGAAAAGATGCTAGTGCCACATGTATGGCTTTTGATCCTCTGCAATATTCTGAGATCTTATTCTGCTTTTATATAAATTCCACCAACTCCAGAATGACCAGAGTCTGCTACAAGCAACACTAAAGTCAGATTACTTGGCAAACCTCTCTGCTTCATACAGTGGCAAGATTTAGAAGGAACAGTTTATAGTGACATAGCACAGGAAATACTGCTAGATTGTGCACATTCAGTTCTCCCATAAACCACATTCCCATCACTGGGTGTGTCTGAAATGGGTATTGCTCACCCACTGCATGTTAGAAAAACAAGCTGAGTTCCCAGGGTCAAGGGGAGTTTCAGCAGGTGCAGCTGATGCTGCACCATCTTCTCACCCTCAAAGAGCAAACCCATCTGAGGGACGCCCCGGGACAGAGAGGGAAATGTGAAATGTGACACTGCAGAGTGGCCCTGGGGAGGGCTCACAGGTGCAGCTCAAAGTGCAGCAGCCCAAAGGCTCCTCTGCTGTGTCTGCTCTCTGCTCCACGTGACAATGCAGCCCCACATTTCCTGAGCGTGCCAAGATAGAACCAGACAGGAAAAGCAGCAAGTGAACTGCTGCCACCTCATTTTCACTTTGCTTTGTTTGAGGGGTTGTTGGTTGTTTTATTTTCCTTCTAGTGTTCAAGCACCAGTAATAGAGTTCTATGTATATCACCACAGCCAAAGTACTGGGTAACTTTCCTCAGAGGAATAGGGATTGGAAAAAAAACAATATGAACACAATTATAATAGATCATAAACTTTTAATGGGATGCACTTCATTACCAAGACACAGTGTAGTTAAGGACTATCAGTCATTTTAGGATTTCTTCCAAAGTTTCTTTCATTTCAATAGAAAACAAAATCTTTTTAGAAACACAGCTGTTTTCCTAGTCAACGTTTTATGCAGGCCTGTTCTATTTGCTCAGGTTTTGAACAATATCTTCATTTTCACTCACTCTTTGTCCTGAATGGATCTATTGCATAGTGCATCTAATCCAAAACTAGTACTTCCAGGAAAATTAACTATAACAGCTATGGATAAAATCATGTTTTGTTTATATTTCAGGTACTAAACAGCTGCTACTAGATATTGCAACCAGATGTTTTAGAATTATATGCAACATTATGCTCAGTCTTAACTTTTACAAAATTGCAAGCTAATAAAAGATGACACTGCTGTAGTCAAATGATTTATTAAAGGAAAAATCATTAAGATCCTCTTAAGCTTCACAACCCACTACCCCAAATAACTTGTCATTATATACATCAGTGAACAGATGCAAATGTCTGTAGCATTTTGAGGTTTCAGTACTATCCCATATACCAATTATATATCCAGATGCCTTTAACAGCCCCATGCACATCTGTCCACCTGAACCTGAACGTGTGATGACTGTTCATTTCTGTTTGAACTACCTACAGGATGACACAAATCTGGGCTTCACACAGTCCTCACAAAAAGCAGCCTTTTCTGCCACACAAGTGAGCTCTTACACAGCCTAGGTAACAATTTACACGTTGAAAACACTTGGAATACAAACCCTGGTATCACTGAGCAACAGAACATGCCAAGATTTGGTGTGTTACATTCAATTTAATTTACACCTTTACTTTGCAAATAAACTTTAAAAATTGGAACATTTGCTGTGTGATTTTAAGGGGCATAGGTGATGGCTTTTTTAACAAAGTCTTATAACCTGATGGTAATGAAAGTACAGGTGTTATTTTGTACAAGCTCCCCAACTGAAGCCACAGAGCTGCAATAGCCCATGTAGCCAACAACCTTTCCCATCCACAATCACAATAAACATGAGTAATATCAAACAAGAGCCACAGTAATTATAGACCTGAACACTGTCATGGGCTCTTCTGTGCTAACAGAGCCAGGCACAAATATAGTAAAGCTAAACAGCTCCTTTCAATCTTCTAACAGGAAAACACACACATTAACTGGTCTACAGAGTACTTTAAAAGTTTGAGTAAACCTGTGTCTAGGCAAGCAAATAAAACATTCCACCTAATTTTCCCCTCACATGTAGCAGCAGCAGGTCCTCACCAAGCAAAGCAAATTGCCACAACCTGAAGCCTGTAACAGAGCCCATTAGAGTGGAAGACACAGGGAAAAGGTCCTTGAACTGTGTTCTAAATCAGGAGCAGGTTCACTTAAGTCAGGGAAATCCCCCCTGGGACAACAGGGGGGAAGAGCAATACAAGTGTAGAGTGGCTTTAGCTAAGTTTTAGTGGTTAAACAGCTTATCCTGGAGTAGGAATATGGGAATATGTGTATGTGTTACTTCGTCAGCTTATTCTACCATGGAGAGGAAAAACAAGCTAAATACGAGAAAGGAAAATGAAAAATAGAAATAGTGAGGGAGATGAGCCAGAAATGATTGTTTATAACTTTAGATAGCAAATCCCCAGTTAATGTACACTAGTCTAGCTCCACTGAGGCCACAGTCACCACACAATTTACACAGCTGAGCATCTGCCTCTAAATATTTAACTGTTCAGAATTCTAGTGTGCATCCTTGCGTAGCAGAGCTTCTCTGACTAATCACACTAGAGGTAACCACATCTTAAGTGTGTAGTTCTAAATTGAGTAATATTACCATTAATAACAGTGCCTAATTAAGACATCTATAATGTTTTTAATTAGAAAAATTGAAAGTCCTTCTGGAATTTTTCCAGTCAAATTAATTCTGAGGACTTTAGACGTTATTACAAGCAATGTTACAGGAATGAAAATTAGGTCTAAATTAGGACATGTCACTGTACTTAAAAGGAGGAGGAAAAAAAGGAAACACATTCCATTTTCTGCTTTACACACCATTCTCTGCTATAACATCGCACCACAGGGGAAAATAAAAACACCATTTTGTGGTTTGCTCTAAGTTGCCCTGCATATAGTTATACCTGATGTATCTCTAAGGTCTGCTCATATTTTGACACTTTGCTTCAAGGCTCTTTTTAAATATCACATCAGTATTCTCTTGTGAGCAAGTATTTCCAGAATCTTAAAGTGACAATTCCTATTGGATTGATAGAGGTCCAAGTCCTTGTGGATATCATTCATCTGAATTATGCTTGTAAAAGAAATCCTTCTGTGAAGCTGTATGTTTAGGCAGGGAAGCACTTGTGGTTAAAAACTATCAGATCCAGTCTGCCAAAACCACACAGGAAGGAAGGATCCACATAGTCCTGAATGAAGCTCTTGAGGATAACAACCAGATATTTCAAAAGCTATCAAACCTGGCGAGTTTTCATTTGTACTTCTCATAGCCCTGTTCTTCAAACTACTCCATGCACATTTCCAGTCTGCAGCTGCTGCTGCTTTATCACTGCTCCCATTGTAAGAATTTAGCAAAAGCATAAACCAGGAGTCTAGAGCACAGCTGGATCAGGTTACTTTGAAGCTGTAAAGATACTCAGTCCTTGTTCTTCAACAGCTCATTTGAGCACTTGCTTTAATACCACTGATGTGAGTTTGAGTGTGTTCAAAAATACACACAGGCTCAAAACCTGAGAGTAAGAGTCTGGACTGGGCTCTGACTGGACTTTATACAAATATGTCAGACTCAATTAGAAGAACTTGAGGTGAATCCCAAAAGTTCAGAAGCTTCAATCTTAAGGTGTGAACAGGAGTTAAAAAATATTAAGTTACAAACCAAGTATTACCTTTAGGAATTAAAAAGAACCCACTGGTAGCTCAACAAAACACAGGCCTTTGCATGCTCTACATTGGGTATGATCATACATCTTTTCATACATATTTTCACATATATATGGGTACACACAACATAGATATGCATACACTTAACACTGTGGTACTTAATGACTTCACATTTCTCCACTCTGCCATGAAATCCTTCCCTGAGATCATTCTGATTCAAAAAAACAACTTTGAGTTCCACAATTCATTATGTCTTAATAAAGACAAACACAACAGTGTGTGTTTCAGGCTGGTCTGTTAATTAGGTGGCTTGTCCTTGAGACAGAGATTGCACAAAAGGCTTTTTTTTAATGCATTGTACTAACACTGAGGATGTTGTCAGGCTTAGATAATACTTTGAATGGGTTTGCAGCTTACAATGATTGAAGTTATGATAATAGCAAGGACATTCAGACATATACAAGTTCCCTAATAGCTCAGGGAGGTTTATCCTCTTTCAAATCATAGTGTTGTTTACTGCATCCCAGCTTAATTGAATTTAAGGACTCATCAGAGAAAGAAAATCTGATTTCTATCTTCTGTTAATACCACAATATATTAAATGCAGAAAGCAAACAAAATGTTTATCTGTTATTAACACTTGACAGATAAACCTCTCAGACTTTAGAAACGACATCACAATTATTGTTCTCAAGTATAATGTCAAAATGACGGAAAACTTCAAATAGTAAACATTTCTTTTCAAGACCTTGTCACTTAAATGCTGCATTATACATAAAACAAGTCTAAGAACAAAGTGCTAGGATAGGACTAATATACATGTGGACGCCACAATGCAATTTTTTATTTAAACAGCAGCACTCATACTGCCTAGCATTGTTTTCTTACCAAGTGTTTCACACAGAGGAATCTGATCAATTATTATTCAAACTAACTCTTAGCTATTAGGTCTAACCTCTACTTTGAATTGTGTTATAAATAAAAAAACCAAATCCATTTGTAGCAATTAGCTGCCAGTTGTTTTATGTAGGACTTCTAGCAAGCACTTCACTGTGGACACAAAGGATTGTCACATCTTACTTTTGGGGTGCACAGATGTTACCAGTAGAAAAGAAATCACCACCTTGGGGAAGTTTGGGCAGGTCTCACTGCTTCCCTCCTCAGACTAGCTCAGAGTAAAAGCACAAACACTGGGAAAGAGTGACAAATGTGGCACTTGGAGCCATCTGAGGAGCATCCAGTGCCTGCACTAATGTTTCACTAAGAGCTGTTGACTGCTCTGAAGTTGGTAGATGAACACATTATTCCAATGAAGGGGAAAAATGTAATAATTTGTTCTTTCATGCAGAGGGAGAGAAGCATTCCTAGTAGACCACCTCCACTCCTTTCTTTGATCACAGCAAACTGCAGACAGCACACGGACAGAATGGGAACCTAATTCTTTTAGCAAGTTGAATGCACGACAGAAACACAGATCCAGCAATTGTCACATGTTCCAGCAGGTTGTTTGACATTGCTTCTCTAGGAATGCCAACAATTTCATGTCTTAATTCCCCAAGTGCCTCTGCCTATCAGGATGACAAAGGATGAACTTGAAATGAGGGACAGCCTGATGACTTCTGTGAGTCTGTGCAAGATAGGTTTTATCCTGCAATGGCAAAGAGCAGCTGAGAGTAACCTGTTATCCATCTGCCAGGACTTGCATGGATCTTCATAAAAAATACGTTTTTCAGTGCCTGATTATCATGATTTAGAGGGTAGAGGGGAGGAGGTACAATAAATGCAAGAGGAATAAAAACTTATTGTGAGATAAATCTTTTCTGCTTTTTTTCTCAGATTTGGAAGCACACAATTTGCTTTAAATGCTCACAAGCAAGTTAATTTAAGTTGCCAAGCAAAGAAAATGACAGAGTACTTGTTGAAGAAAAAAAATAGAAACATCAAGGAAAGAGGATGATATTCTTAAAAACCCATTGATTTTAACCTTATTTTTCTTTAAGTAAAGCATTGATGCTGATGATGTATTTCAGATTATTGAAGAAGAACAAAATGACAACAATCAAGCTTCCCCTTCGGGTGAAGTCATTCTGTTAACCACAATTCCCCAAGTGCACTGAAAATACATCTTCATTGGCACAAGGATCCTGCAGCACAGCTTTAAGATGGGGACTAAATTCTGGCAGTACTGCACAAACAGAGAGATGGATTGCTCATTAAGATACAAATTAATTACTATAATTAAAGTAATTAGTTCAAATAAACAGATTGAGTACAAGACTCTTTCCAAGATCCCCCACAAGCCACGCTGCTCTGGGTTCTCAGTACCAGGGTCAACATTTACTGATGGGTGATTTGGGAATCCTGAGCTGTGATGCAAGAAAAGCTTACTCGATAAAGACTTCCTACAAGATTTCTCACAAGCTCCTTCTTTGATTTGTATTTGATTTTCCTCTGCTCTTAAGTGATATTATCATCTAACTTCTGTGAGAAATCAGGAAAATAACAGCAGAGATACAGTAGCATAGAGGAATGAGGTCCCTTCCTTATGTCATCCTAATCCTGGCCCCCAGTGATGCAATTCTGCCCTGAAAGACACATCCAGCTGTTTGTAACTGTAACAAGCAGCTGTAAAACACAACTGAGAAGAGTCACCTGGAACACAGGCCATCTGTCTGTCCCCATACTTGCATTACCCTCCACTGCATGGCTTCATGCAGTTCCCATGCAGCTCTGTACTTGCAAGGGGCAGGTGCCACAATTAATTCAAATCCCAGGAGACAAGTGTCCAACATTTCCTGAAACTCAGCTCACCTGCTCAGAGCTATGATTTCAGTTATAATCTAACAAAAGCTCATTGTTTAACTGCTCACTCTTCTAAATGCTGTCCCCTTTTGACTAAAAATTTAGTCTTCATAGATTTTTATGGATCAGTTTCTGCCACTCTGCAGCCAACACATTAAAATCCCAGCCTGGTCTTCAGCAGTCCATAAAAATCTTACTGTAAATCCTGCAGCTGGAGACATACTGCTGGTACCTTGCTGGGTGCACTAGACAGCAAAAAGAAATAAATGGCTAATGTAAAAAAGAGCATTAACTTAGTTCCACAGAGCACTTGGAGAGTTGTTTTATTTTCTATTTTCTCTTGGTTCATAAAACAATTGAAAACTTCAGAAGTTCTGTGAAAAGCAGTTATTTTTCCCTGCCAGAAAAACCAGTTCTAGGGCAAAGATATACTCAGAAACTCCAGAAACCCTGGAGACCTGACTGCAGGACAGTCTGTCAGGCAGCAACTGACCCCTTTAAAGAAAACTGAGTTACTGCTTTATGTTATAATACCTTTTATTTTTTATAGTACACCAGAGATTGCTCACTGTTATGTTTCCAAGTCCCTTCCAGAGGCATGCTCATTAGATCTTAGGAATCACTGGACAGGAAAAGCTCAGAGAGGACACAGTCCTGGGTTCCCAGACTGATGCTGCAATTCTGAGATCTTGACACAGGTCAATTCACAGACAGACAGATTAAGATTCTTCATTTTCAGTATCCTTTTCTATGTTACAATGCAGCATTGAGCATGTCAGGGACTACTCTTGATGGCAAAAATAAAGTTAATGCTTTCCACAGTGCAGTTACCCACAAGACCACTCTGACATTTCAGGAGTCAAGAGGAGCTATTATTAGCAGTGTCTAATAATATTGCAAGTTCCCACCCATGGAATCTGTGTGCAATCCTCCATTGAACTGGCACCCTTTGGCAGCATCACTGCCACATGATTTGAACCAGGCAAGTCTCAAAAAAAAACCACCACAGCATTGTGTAGCCAGCTTGAAAATACCCTCCCTGCTCTAGGGAGATGAGTGATCTCTTTGGAATTGGATTTTGGAAAAGCAAACTAATGAATCACTAACAGCTCTAAAGTAGACAGAATGTATTGCAACACAGCATGTAGTGCTGCAGAGCCGAAGGAAATCTGTTTACAGCGCTTCAACAGACACTTGAAATCAAGATGCTCAACAAGGATGAGGTTGTTAAGAGAGAATTGAGGCGCCAAGTGCTGAAGCTCCAAGTGAAGTTATCCTCACCAGGACCAGCAGCCACTCCTTGGTGCCAGGGGTGGGCTCTGACCCAAGAACAACGAAGGCAAGGCACAGCTCAAGGGATGGCATCCATATGGAAACAGGGCAAGGGATGGAGACACAGCCCTGCTCTCCTGGGCCTGTTGGTGCTGCCCTTCAGTGCTAACAGAGATCAGAAATCACTTCTGTCATTCGGACACACTCAGTGCCAACCTCCCCCAGCCACAGCCACCTGCAAACCTTGTCACTATGATTTATGTGATATTTGCTAATGGTACAGGGTTGACACCAAACTTTGCATTCAAGCCAAAGGTCAGCCTGATGCATATGGTTGGTGGGATGGGAAAAGGCAGTGCTTTACGGTTCAGGTTCTTCCTAAAGCAGCACAGTCTGAAAAGAGAAGCTAAAACACGGAACAGTATCAAAACAGTATACAGAAACAGTATCAAAATCCACACAGAGTTTGCTGGGCTAGGGAAGAGCCAAAGCTCAAAACCAACTTCAAACTAAGGACACGCAAAGCCACAGCTTTAAGTAAACTCACTGCTCTGTTTTTTTCCCAGCCAAAGCTGGGCTGTCACCCAAATATGATGCTTTGGCCAAAAGGCCAGAGATGTAGTCCCAAAAGTATGCAGGAAGGAGAACAACTTTGAAGGGAACAGCTAGAGCTTTATCTGGAAAAGACAAATTTCAATTTTGATTCACCAGTGCTGCTTATCCAGTGACTAGTTACATATTTTACAGCAGAGAATGACTAAATAAGACAGAATACTAGTTTATACCTTCTTTTTCTATCCCTCTTTTAAAGTCCACAATTTCTACAACCCTCCCAGTCCAGCAGCCTTGCTTCAGCCTGAAGCCTTGCCAGTAAAACTGAACAAAACCAGAGTGAGCTTTCATTACAGGTGTTAAGAAAGATGATCAGATAGTTTTATCCATTCACACAAAAATAGGGAAAAGGGGCAATTTAAAAGAAAAATCGATTATTACTTAAGCAGATTCTTCAAGATTTGTTGTTAGTGAAATTCATGTAAGCACAGCCACAGGAGGTGACTACACAATGAAACAAGGAATAAGAAAGTGGGATAAGGGAAAAATGTTTCTCTCTGCTGCACAAGACTTAACCAGCATATGACAGGCAACTGGGTAGTATGAATAAAACAATGACGGACTATCATTTATAGCTAAGCTTCAGATCAAAAAAAACATCCAAATTCCACTGCAGTTACTGGGAAGTAGTTTTAGAAATATCAAAAATAGCTGTCACAATGCCAGAGCAGAGCCCTACCCAGCTGCTGCATAGTCTTCCCTCCCTTCCCCAAAGAGGTTCAAGATGAAAGTTTAACCTGGTCACCTCATTTAAAACCTCCCCTAACGCAGAACCTGGCACACAATTCTGCACAGCCTGTACATCTCGGGCTTGTAGGCTGGGAGAGATGGACTGCACATGGCTCATCTGCTTGTAAAGCAAAGGAATGTGCTCACAAATCAACCACAGTTTTATGAGGAAAAGAAAGGCAGATCTTCAGTTCCCATCATATTTGGAGCCTTACTCAGATCTGCACATCCTCCCCACGAGCAGTGATGCCGTGGGGAGTGGCAGTGCCACAGGGCTGATGTGCCTCTATCACACTTCTAGTTCCACATCCTTCCCTTCTAGGAGGGATCCAGTGAGACTGAGCTCTGCAGCCCTGACTGAGCAGGGTCCTGACTCCACAGAGCACCCATGGAGTTTCTCCCTTGTTAAAGCAGCTCACAGCAGTGATACGAGGTGGCTGCATCCAAGCTGTGGCTGCAGCTGGCTCAGGATTTTGGCAGGAACTTCCCACAGGTGCC
This sequence comes from Cettia cetti, assembly GCA_013401135.1. Classification (NCBI taxonomy): domain Eukaryota; kingdom Metazoa; phylum Chordata; class Aves; order Passeriformes; family Sylviidae; genus Cettia; species Cettia cetti. The sequence goes on from VZUI01074050.1 coordinate 49,494, forward strand.
TGAGCCCCAGTTCTGTGTCAGTGCAACTGATTTAAAGTGACAATTCCAGGGAAACTTCACTCTTGGAATACAGACACCTGCCCACCAGGCAAGTCAGTCAAGACCAGAGTGCCAATTATACAAGCATAGCACACGAAACAGTAAAGATTTTTGGATGCAGCAGACATCAGGCCAGTCCCTAACCTGAGGAAATCAAAGTTGACCTGTACCTCTACAGCAATACCAGGCTAAATCACACACAGCAAAACAGGAAGAACAACAGTGGAGCTCAGGCCTGGAGGCCTCTGTGCTACCCAGGCTCCCAAGGCAGAAATCAGAATGCTGGTCAGCTTGCAGTCATTACGTGTGTACAAGGAAAAACTGCAAAGCAACTATTTTTCTATTTTTGTTTTCTATTCAATGTTTTGAAAGGTCAAATGTATTTGCACTCTGCTGTGTTGCCTTTATCAGTGCTTAAACTCAAGCACTGCCAGATGAATCACGAGTCGTACAAAGGCCCCAGAAGTACAATGTCAGAAGCAAATCCATTGTACATGAATTGTCAGTTGTCAAGGGAGGATTGTTTCTGTTTGAAGCACAGAAGGACCTGCAGAAAACTAACAGTTAGTTTGCAAATGTGCCTGAAGCCAGGTTCTCTTCCTTTAATCTCCTGCTCTTTAGCTAGCCTCCAAGAGTTGTCAGAAAAATAAGAGAAAAGGGATAAATCTGTGAAATTATATATTAGCAAAAATGGTAGGAGAGGGGAAGTCACATCATATCTGACAAAACTTTGGAGCATTTCTCTTTCCTAACAGTTGCCCCTTTTCAGCAAGGCATCACCCAGCTGTTCCTGGTAGCTGCCTTGCTTCATATTTATTGCTAGAAAGCCATAATAGAGTTGTACTTCCCCTCTGAGGTTCTCTGACCCTTTCCTACCTTTCCATTTCCTTTGGGACATACTCACATCCATCAGTAGGCAGTTAAAATCCTGCTGGTGTCACACAGGGGACATGTGGCAAGTCACCTTTCTGATTCACACAAACCAGCTTCAGACAGTTAAAGAAGTGACATGCAAACAGGTCCAAAAGAAATTGCAAAGTGCTGTCCTGCAGTGCTCTGGCCTCACAATTTATATCCAGTTGTCTTCTGTTCTCTCCACTCCCATTCCTTCCCCATCCAGTTAGTCAATCAGTGTATCCTACACTTACTTCATCTGTGTGACAACAAATTTCCCAAAGAATCAGTAAATGGATTTAATGAATACAACAAAGTCAAAGCAGTAGAGATAAATGCTGTCCATCAAGACATAGAACATGATAATAAAGCCCCACCAAAATTCAAAATGTAAAAGAGAGTTCTGTGGCAGTTAATGAATGCTGGAAATGGATAAAGAGTTTTACAAGGGATTAAATTTCCTGTCTCTCATAAACCAGCACACTGATAAACACAAATGTGCATAAAACAGTATCATCACTTCCTGCTGCCAACAACTTCAGATCTAGATATGAGCAAGAGCTCTGGATGGGTGTCAGCCTAAGCTCTCAGGGAAGACTTGTAAGTGAAGATGTGGAAATCAGGGAACATCAGGCTGTGCTCCATTCCTATATACATCTGTTGACTGTATCACAAATATAAAAAGCTGCTTTCCAAATCCTAACAGCTACAAAAAGTCACAGAACATTGCAATGCCATTTTGTTTTTCTTTTTCCCTTGGTTTTGCTTTCCCTTCCATTTTTATGCTTTAAGGTTTGCTGTTCTTTCTTGTACTTCTCAGTCAACCAGTGAAAAGGAGAAGAAATTCAGCAGCTATCAGCATGTTTATTAACAAATTACTACTCCAGCACTTCTGACTCCAGATCACCAACCTAACACCATTATTGGGGACGATAAATGAAATTCTCTTTTCCACATGGGCAGAAAGAACTAGACTGCTCTAAGGGACAGAGGGAGAAAGGAATAGGGTGATATGAGAATAGCAGGGAAAGCACAAGGTCTGGGCCAGATGCACAAGTGATGACATTACCACATTTAGAGTTCCCTATCACATTAGCCAAAGGTTAGAACTTAACACTGCAATAACTCTGGGGAATCTTCAGGTTACCCAGTGAAAATATGGCCCATGAGAAATGTTAAAGGAAAGCAACTCCTTAAGTGTGTCTGGTTCTCTTCATAGTGCAAGAAAACCTCCATCCTCTTCTCTTCTATCATCAAAAGAAAAACATCTATAAGCACCAAGGACAGGGATGGACTTTCCAGCAGAGCTTGTTGAACCACAGTAGTAAAAATTATTCACAGTAGTAAAAAATATCCACCCGTTCCCTCAACACTGGAGGAAAGGAGTTCTGGAGGAAAGTTTGAGTATAAAAACTAAAAGAACTCAGACTATCTGAATTATTTTTAACAGATGGAGGAGAAAAGAGAAAAAAGTAATTTGAACAAGGAAATTACAGGAATGCTGATGCTTCCAGTCAGCCTGGAGGTAAGGTAGAGAGAACCATTCATGCTGTGCACGATGGCTTTTTATTCCTACATATCCCAGCTAGACTCCACAAACACACAGCATGCAGAAATCAGAAGTCAAGAGCAAGTTGGAGAAACAATTCTGTTCAGGTTCAACAAGAGTTATTGCAGACAGGCAAGTCAGTTTGTTTTACACAAACTCTTTCACCCACCCCATAATCCATGTTTAGCTCCCATGCACAGCAAGAAACAGGTTCTGTGCTTGTGTGCCTTTGACTCCTGAAGGAGGAAAAAGCTTTGAAAATTCTATTATTGGGAAGCAAGTGCAAGACTAAAATCCTCATTTCAGAGAGACAAGCACACAGGAAGAGGCAGCTGTTCCACAAAATCAGACTTTGGCTTTCAACAGTCCATACAAATCCACAGTGCCCCACGTTTTGGGCTTGTACCAAATGGTGCATACACGAGTCTTAGTCCCCCCAGGAATTCAAACATTTGTGTGCATCTCCCTAACAGTGACACTTTAGGTCAGCAATATCCCACTTCCAGAAGCTAAACCTGGGGGAGTAATAGCCATGACCAGCAGCTCGCCTCCTGCCAGAGCAGCCCAAGCTCCTGGCAGCTCTGCCTCCTCCAAACTGAGGAAAGGAAGGAAGACAGGAACCTCTGTCAGTGAGCAGATGGTGGGAGAAATATTCTGCCACAGACTGTGTCTCCTGTTGCAGTGGAAAGTTGCAGAACCTCTGCCCTACCCAAGTAGATTTGGTTGTGCATGACCCGTCCCCATTTTCTGCCCCAAACTGCTGTGGTCTGAAATGACTGGAGTGTAAATAGAACTGTCAGCCTCATCCTCCTCTTCTGCTCCACCTGATCATTGTGCCAGCAGCCATCACAAACACCAGCTATGAGCAAGCATTCTCCATTTCCTTATGCCTAAAGAACTTATGATTATATTTTATCTTATTAGTTTCCTCTCTGTGCAAGTAACTACTTTATAGAAATAGGCAGTTCCTTGGCAAATCATAGCTAATTACATTCTTGAAAGTTGAGCTGCATTATTAAAATACTACTGAAAACACCACCTTCTGATTGGCCTAAAGACTGAATTTATTCTGGGCTCCCTCCAATCAGAATTAATCTTTCTGGAGTACAGTGAAGTGTCACCACTGAATCAACACCAGCAGCCCAGGTGACAGCAGCTGACATCATTACTCACCTAAGATAACAGACCTCAAGTCATTGAAACAGGCAGATGTTGGAGGCTGTCTCCCATTTCAGAATAATGCTCCTGTCGTAACTGAGCAGTTATTTTAGGGAAGCAAGGATAAATTCATTACCATTGGTAGGGTGCTCAGATATCACAGCAATAGAAGCAGTGCTAGCATGCCAGTCCAGGCACAGTAGAATGCACATGGCACTGACACCAACTATCCTTCACCCAGATAACAAAAGGAGGGGCAATGCAATCAATCCACATCCACTGGAGACTCGCCCCTGTGTTGGTGTGAGCAGCAGTGCTTTGCTATTGCAAACACACAAAACTGAAGTTGAGAGACGTGCAAGACCAGAAGTAATTTCCACACGAGACAAAACTTCACGATTTATCCCTAGCATCCTTATCTTACCTCCTGGTAACACAAGGTATGTGAACTTATCAGCTGCTCTTTTCCCAGATTACAATAATCAATACCCTCACCACACAAAGTATCACATTTCTGCATTGATAACTAAACTGCAGAGATCAACAATTAGGGAAAACTATTGGTGACATTTAACACTCGAGATTGCATTCTTGTTCATTATTTTTAAATGAGACATTCTAGTTTAAAAAAAAACTAGAAGAAAACTATTATTTCAAAACTAGATATCAGAGGCTAATCCATTCCCAAAAAGAAGGGAATGTTGGCACAAGAAGGTGTGCTTCCCATTACTGTAGGCTGTCCTGGTCATCCCTACAGCTTTGTTCCACCAAATAATGACTCTTGCAATGATACTGCCACATTCCACACAGAAACAGGTCAAGAAGCACAAAGGCAAGACAGACTGGATTAAGAGTTTGAGGCCAGGCTGGACAGGGCTTGGACCAGCCTGGTCTAGTGGAAGGTGTCCCTGCTCATGGCAGAAGGGTTAGAATGAGATGATCTTTGAGGTCTCCTCTAACTCAGACCATTTCACGATGCACTATTAAGAAAAGATGGTCAAATATGCACCTGACTAGTTTAGTGTTCAGGTCAGAGCTGTGTATCAGTGTATTGACAGGAATATCAATATCTATAAATCAAGATTTATGGAGTTCAGAGCCAGTTAGTTCAATCTGGTTATGAATGATGAAAACAAACATTTTAGAAAACACTAGATTCACTTTGCCTGGCACAAAATGCAACCTTCAGGTAGCAAGCAAATACACATACCCAGAAATCAAAACAGATTTTTATGTATTGTTCTATTTTAATATCATCTCATTTATCTTTACCCACAGGTATTTCATTTTGCCTTTCACCTGGATATTACCCAAGGCTTCCTGGCACTTGCAAGACCAGTTACCTTGGCAGAAGGTCAAGCTGAACACCTTTTAATTTGGCTGGTTATTTAACTGTACAGATCAACTCAAACCCGCTGCTGAGATATTCATTCTTGCTGCAGAGCGCAGTTGGAGTTGCTCAGCTTCCTCTGACAGAGCTCTGAAACAATGGGTTTAATGGGGAAGGAAATGCCCATCCAATTCTAATGCCTAATTCCATCTCCTTTCACTCAGGGAGCAAAGGACCAGATGCTCTGGAATTCCTGCTTTGTCAACTCCAGAGCAGTGCTATGTTCAGCTCTCACATTTTGTTATAGCTGTTTGCTGTCTGATAAAACGTGGTTCCTCGGGGACAGCACAGGGCTGTCTCCAGAGAAGGGTGTAAATACACCTTATTTGGCAGCAGAGGAACTCAAAGCAAGAAAGTTTGTCTGGAAAAATGCAAGATCCTGGGGCACCATTTCTGGGGTTTTCTGTGCTCCCAAGCAGTTACCAACTGCTGAAAATGTAATTAGACACAAGATCACTATAACAGGCTAAGGAAGGGGAAACCTGACATGATACTTTCCTGCCTCGATCTTTATATGCTGCCTCTACAAGCTGTGGATCATACTCCTATTTCAGGCAGCTGTGAGATATCTCCCTTTATACAGTGACCTCATAGGCAACTGCCAGCTTTTGTTTTACATTTATGTTTTCAAAATCCCCTGCATTTGACTCCAGGATTCTTTATTGACAACTTGCACAGAAGCCCAATTCCAACTTATGCAAAGATTAAAAGAAAGAGATTTAGTGTCTATAAAGTAGATGAGCCAATTATCAGCATGATAAGTGCTTTGTAACATATTTGGGGTTTTTTGCTCCATAGCAGTTTGAACAAAACTCAGTGTGTCAACACTTTTATAGATTGATTTGCAGCAATATAAGCAGCTATCCATGTTGTTTCTACGTGTGCCACAGCTGTGCTCCTGCCCGTGTGGCAGCCAGACATTAATGCAGAGAATCAGGACTCCCTCAGCTGTGTGTGCAGCCAAGTTTGCCAGCCTGGCCTTGGAGCAGGAAAGGAGCTCTCACACCCAGCCCAGGGAAAGGGAGGGGGTAACAAACAGCAGCTTGCAGCACACAAACAGCAACAGCTGGGGTAACCTGAGCTTGCAGGTACACACATTTGCAAGTGAGCATCTCCTATCCAAAATTCCAGTTGTATGGATAAACATTTCTTTGCATAGAGCCACGTTAACAGTGCTTGACCTCTTAATGGCCTAGAACCTGAGGTCTGCAGCATTTTGAGTCCTTGCTACACACAAGTTCCACAAGGTCCATCTGCCATGATTACTCAAAATCCTAAAACATCTGCAAACTTCTAGAAACCCACTTGCTGTGTTGTTAACACAGCCTTCATATACACAAGAATTATTTGCTCTTCATTACATACCAGGTTTCAAAGTCCTTGGGAATTAAATATTAACTTTTAGAAATATATACATTGGCATTACTAGTAAGGAATTAAGCATTAGTTGTTCACAGTGAGAATGAAATAATTTAGACTGAAATAGACAGCTCTTATTAGGGGTTTGCTAGGGTTTTTTATTTATTTAAAATGATACTTTTGGGAGTAGAACCTTTATCAAATGGAACCAGAGGAATCCTAGGTAATAAATTCTTATTAATTTGAGGGAGTTGTGTATGGGTGTCCAATTTTGAGACATTTCAAGAGCTTGAAGGTGGATGTTCAGTTCCCTAAGAACAAGGGCCATAAAGATACCAAATTAGACATCCATACATGGACATTCATAGATATCAGAAGTTATTTAACACCTTAATCAGCTTTTCCAAGTGGTTAGAGATACTGAAAACTGCTGTGTGCTGAAAAGATTCACCCCACTCTCAACACTTCATATTTATTTTAGTCTGATCATAGAACTGTTTTAACCAGCTCCATTGAACCAAATCTTAAAATCCTTCTCTTTTTCCTCTAGCCAAGAAAATTAATGGTGCAAAACAGTAGAATATTGGATAAGATGGGAGCAGAATGAGTTCCCTTCATTTGAAACAGTAAGGCTTTCAAAGAATTAGATTCTTCCATTTGACAGAGAATACAGTCCACATCACCCACAAAAAAATTTTAAAAAGCAGTAGTGGGCAAATTTCCAAGACCTCTGAAGATTGAAATGATAGCTAATAAAACAAGTTTTATTTTTCTCTCCTCTTTGGCATTCAATATCCTCCTGATTGGTGTACACTAACATTGTGTTAGCTGCAGGACACGTGAAGTGACAGAAAAACACGGCCTCCCATCTGGGCTGGTCCCATCCATCTGGTGATTAGGGCTGGGCACAGTGCAACCATATGGCCATGATCAAGAACCCACTAATGTCATCCAGAGCTAACTGGGAAATGCAATAGCCCACTTAGCCTCCTAAGGATGATAAATGCCTCTCATTCTGTTTCTCTTCCCCAGTGGACATTGTAGATTTGTCTTTTTGCCTGCACAGATGAACCTCTAGTTAGAATCACAGAATATGTGGATTTGGAAGGGACTCACAAGGATCATCGAGTCCAACTCCTGGCCCTGCACAGGACCATCCTCCAGAGTCACTCCATGTGCCCCAGAGCATTGTACAAACTCTTCTTGAGCTCTCTCAGGCTCAGTGGTGCAACCACTGCCCTGGGGAGCCTATTTCACCCTCTAGGTGAAAAACTTTTCCTAGTATAAACCTAAACCTCCCACGACACATCTTCAGGCCATTCCCTGGGGTCCTGTCACTGGTCACAAAGAGCAGAGATCAGTGGCTGCTCCTCCTCTTCTCCTCACGAGGAAGCTGTGACTGCAATGAGGTCTCCCTTCAGTCTCCTCTTCTCCAGGCTGAACAAGCCAAGTGCCCTTAGACACTCCTCACACTGCTTCCCCTCAAGGCCCTTCACCATCTTCATTGCCCTGCTTTGGACACTCAAATAGTTTAATATCTTTGTTATGTTGTGGTGACCAAAACTGCCCTCAGCACTCGAGGTGAGGCTGCTCCAGTGAAGAGCAGAGCAGGACAATCCGTTCCTTTCCCAGTTGGCAAAGCTGAGCCTGGTGCCCCCAGGACAGGGCTGTCCCTGCTGGCTGGAATACCAGGGATATACACCAAAACAGTGACTTTTGCACCTGTAACTGTCCATGAAACAATAAAAAACCTGCTAACCTGACCTTTGTACTAAAAGTCCTAAACAAGGTCCCCATCCTCCAGGAAGGTTTATGTTGTCATAAGAACTCTGAAACCTTAGGCCAAAATCCTGACACGCAGCACACTGGTGCAACCCAGCAGCTGAAGATTAGAGATGCAACTCCAGCAGGGATGCAGGAAGAGTGGAACACAGAGCTCTGTTATCTGCCTTGCTTTTACATATTAATAGAATGGGAAGAGCCTGCTTATCTTGCACCAAACAGGAAGAAAAGGAAGGCAGGACTTCACAACTCTTTGAAGGGGCACCACTGATGCTGTCTACATGGTTCTCAAAGTCCCTGCTGCACTGATCTATTGAGACAGCTTTTAGGAATATTAATTTCTTAGCTGCCAAGTCACTAAAAGCCAAGTCAATAAGTCCCAGGGGATCACAGCACAAATATTACATGTGCTAAGAAAACCATTTTGAAGTTTTGATCCTCAGAAACAGAAAGCAAGTTCCAACCTACCACCTTAAGCTATGCCTTAGATTGAAGGACTGAGTCTCAGGGGATACACAAAGTGGGGTTTAATTGCCATAACTGCAGAAGCATTTCCATGTTTTCACTTGTCTACTATAACAAACCCCCCTTGCTTGGCAATAAGGGCTGTGGTCAGGTCCTGTGTAAGGATATTTTTAGAGGTTAGAGCTGTAGCCAAAAGCCATCCTAATTCAGTAGTGCCAGCCTTCCCTCCAAGGTAATATTGGAGAAATAGGACAGCACAGCTGCTGGAATGGCTCTGTGTTTTGGGAGACACCATCTTGTGAATGAAATATGCAACTGGAAGAGGTTTTTTGCCTGCATAGCCAAAAATGATGGCCTGAGACTGTTGGGAGCAAGTGTCAACTCACAAAGTGCTCATCAGTAGAGATAATTATACAGAGTAATTGACAATTGAGTTTCTCTGACATTTTTAAAGCATTTTTACAACTCTGATATTGCACAAGAACCACAGGACTTCTCTAGAACTCTCAAATAATAAGACCTACAGCAACGTGATAGAAGAGGGAGCTACTTGGTCAGAATTTGAGCATAATCTGCAATATCAACACCCTTGTGTGAACAAGACTTGTCTTTCTTCCTGAAGCTGTTAAATTTCTTTTGCTTTCAATACCTGGGTGCTGCCTTTCAAGCTGTGCATGGAGCCCTCTTCTGGAGAAATTTGAACAAATAAAAGCTTAAGAATACAGCAGTGTGGGCTCTGCATTAGGGGAAAGAGTTTGAGGAATAATTTTCTCTATTCACTCTAATGACAAGCTTGTAAAATCTACACATTTTTCCAATTTACTTAGTTGCAACACAGTAAATGTGACAGTTATTGTTAAAATAATCAAAAATACGAGGTTTTTTCCTCACCTTGTAAGCCTTACTTACAAATTTTGAGTCCTCTCTCTGCATGAAACACATAACATAGCAAAAGGAAGACTGTGAACAACTTTTGTCTTAAAACAAGTATTTTGTATATAGGTTTTAGAAAATATCCTTTGGGGAAAATATAAAATGCAGATTTTTAAATCTATCAGATCAGAGTATGCATTTACTGTGTACAGTACCCTGCATAGTGAACTGCATAAGCTACCAGAGTACATTTAGTTTTTATTGTCAGCTTCTGATCAATAAAGCTGTATTTTCTAGTTATGCTTTGGAGATTTAAATGTGAATCTGAATTAAAGGATTACATGAAATATCTTTCTCAGTTATTCCAGCTAATGCTCAGTTTTCCTCTTGGTGAAAACAAAACAGTTGGTAGTAGTGCAGACTAAATCTTTGCAAATGGAAAAATTAATTTATTTCCACCTGTTTACCACAGTTTTTGCACACATACTTAATGTGCTGCTTTGAGATGAAAAAGTGATTCTTGCTCCATCTTCATCCTCTGAATGCCTCAAAAGGCAAATTTTTTGTACTTTAAAAATGCTGTTGAATTAGAGGCAGACCAAGAAAACACAAAACCCAACTTACTAATCTTAGAAATGGTCTTTTCATTAAAAATAATCCTTTTATAGTTCATTTTCCTATTGACATAAAAGAATTCCTTCAAACTTTTTTCTCTACACTGTAAACTTTGCTATCATTACATTGAAACTAAGTTATCACTACCTTCTGCTTCCACAGAAAGATTACTAGATTGCTCCTTCTTAGAAAGAATTCTATCAAACTTGGTCCTTTCTGCTTCCACTAGAATTGCATTATATGAGACATTTTTGCTACTCCTATGGGGGAGAAAAAAAGAAAACTTGCAGAAAAGATCCCCAAATGTGTTACAACCACTACACAAGCAGATGGCTGCATTTGTTTAATATGTTGTTTCTCACATTCTTCTGTTTACTTTTCCTGTCACATGAAAGCTGTGCATGTGGGGTGTCAAAGAGAAAAGCCAAACAGCATCTCAGTAAATCCCATTTCTTTCCCCAGCATGGCACCCACTCCAATTCATACTTGAACCTGCCAATACTCAACTACCTAGACCTGAAATCAGAATTACATACACTTCCATATGACAGTCTGAGTCATTCCCCAATTCATTAACTCTTAGACACAATCTAGAAAGTAAACTTGGAGATGCATTAACTCACATGGTGGAGAGAGACACAGCAAGATAGAGCTGTACATGCTGATAAAGAGGGTGGAGTGCAATTTGAGCACTTCAGAGGGAAGCAAAGCTAAAGCACCACAAGTTCAGCCCTGCAGTACAGCAGAACTCATCTCAGCCCAGCCTATCACTGAAAGTTATCAATACAGTGCACAGGTGTCTTCAGAATCAGGTGTCTTACACCTTGTCAGATTTTAAGTAGTCATTAATGTTAAAAAAATGCCAGCTATGTTTAATAGGCCCTAGAAGTCCATCCTCTTGTATCTCATACATGCTGCTTTCCAACAAAGGACCACTAAAGAAAATCCAAACTCAAGCTGATTAATTCAGCGGTGTGTTAGAGAAGCTGTACAAAAAAAAAAAAAAAAAAAAAAAAAAAAAAAAAAAAAGCAGAGACAAAGCCAAGCAAAGCAGATGGGAGATCTCAAAGCCAAGATGAGAGAGCTCCAGTTCAGTACATCCACAGGTTGCCTTTCCACTGCCTGTGCCCTCTCCCCCTGCCCCTCTGCTCCCTGGGCATTGCCTCCCACTGCCAGCCCAGCTGCCTGCCCAGGCTGGATCTCAGCCCACTGGTGACAGCTTCTCGTCCCCAGCAGCTCTCTGGGTTTCCCCAGCCCACGGGACAGTGCTGCTCAGCCCTCCCTGAGCAGCAGCTTGGCCACTGTCCTGAGGCAATCCCGGCAGAGCCACAGGCTGCCCCCGGACACTGCCAGGGAGCCCCAGCCCGGGCCAGCAGAGTGACCCTGTCAGGAACTCTCCATGTGCCACCAGCACACGCTGCTCGGCACCAAACCCATGGCCCAAGGCAGCCGCTTTCATTTGTTCCACTGCCCGGAGCAGGACTGTCATCCCGAACCCACCCAAATGCCTTTGTGCTTGCTCACTCCCAAGCCCCAGCCGCCGAGGCTCCTGCTGTCCCACAGCTCCAGCCACCCACGTCCCTGCATTGACTCCTGATCAGGTGAAACCAGGACCTGAAGGTCCTAACCTTGCTCCACAGCGTGTGGAGCACCCTGCTGCCTCCTCCTCACACGCTGTGGAGCTGCTCTCAGCAGTAAAGCTCTTCCGATGGTGATCCCTCTCCGTTTTTCTCCTTAGTGCCCTGTTTGGGATTAGCAGACCAAATGCCTGCTGGAGATTGCAGTTACACCAGCACGGGGGGTCGAGCTCAGCGTCCCGAGACTTGCTCGACACTAAACCCCACCAACCCTCTAAGGGTTAACAAAACCACTGGATCGCAAGTCAAAAAGGAATTAACTTCCATCCCTGCTCGGCGCAGATCTCAGCCCACTGCCACTCAATGCAAGTTTACAGAGCTCCTAAGACAAAAGGAGGGAGAATGCACTTAAGCTGGACAACAACAAAGGATTTCCAAACCTGCTGTGAGCTGCCCAAAAGTGAGCCCTGTAACAGCAGCGAGAGGAAAAGAGAGTGACCGGGAGGCGCTGAGAAGTGAAAGCCCAGCGCGTCCCTGTGCTTTGACAGGCAGCAGCAGCGGGGCTTCAGCAGCTCCGTGGTTTTAAGGCTGGCTGGTTTTGCCTCTGCTTTCTGGCAGAGGGGGATCTATTACATTTAATAAGAGAAAGGCTACATAGCAAGTCACTAACGGAGTGTACACATCTATCGGGAGAGCACCGGGAAGGGAGCCTTTTGCAAGGTCTGATTTTATTTTTCCTCCATATTCTCCCCTCCAATTCTTTTTTTTTTTTAAAAAAAAAGGCAATAAATAACGTGAGCTGCCTGTAACAGCCTATAAACCTACCACACAGCACAAGCCACAGAGGAAAGAGGCAAATCAAAGTTGCAGCGTTTGATATGACAGAAAATACTGCCGCTGCAGCTGCAACCGAGACACTTGAAAGATTCCCCCCACCACCCTTCCTGAAGGGAAACAAAAAAATGCTATATATCACACGGCAAATTGGCTGTAATTGTAAATCAGGGAACTATGAGATCCTACATTCCTAGCAACTGGCTTAGAGCAGAGATCCTGCATCTTTAAACAGTAATTCAAGCAATGTATAATTACTCAGAAATCAGAGCTGAATTACAAATACTTTCAAATCCAAATGCACAAAAGCAGAAAGATGAAAGAAAGCAAGGAAAAAAACCACATTTCTTACCTGGGACAGCAGAAAAGACAGAGTAAGTTGAGTTTTGTGCTGCATTTTGCCAGACTAGAAGGTACCAGAGGCTTTTTCATTCATGCACTCGGCTGCACTGAGCATATTTTCACTGTGAAACAGCCTTTGAGAAGAGACTCTGCCTTGAGAGCCAGCCAACTTCCCAAATAGATCAGCAGCATCATCACTAAAGCATTGGATAGAGTCTGATGACCAGAACCAATGGCTTTACAAGGATGATTTCTTCACAAAGCATCCCCATTTTGCATCACACATATTGGGCAAGCACCTCTACAAACACAGCATCTTTAGAAAGCATTTTGCTTTGGTGTATTTCTGTGTTTAGTTTCAGTCTAACATCATGCTCTACAGATCTCAAAGGTATTTTCCCTTTTAGAGAATGGAATTGCACAGAGAGAAATAAGAGCAACTCTGAGCACCACTGCAAAGAGATTCTCTTTATTAAAATGTTAATAAGGTAAACTTATTTTCAATCATTCAAAAAAAATGACCTCTGCAATTTTGGTTCCTACCAAGCCTTAGAAGGAGAACACAGTGAAATTTTTCAGTGCAGTAGAAATGTAGGTTATATTTTGTGCTTTCCCCTCTATCTCACAAATCATGATGAAGACAGATCCATTCTAGCCTGCAGAAAAATGCATCATAAGGCAATAGATTTTATTAACTGCTCAGGTAATGGCAGAATTGGCTTTTAATTCAACAAACCAGAATCTAGCACAGGGCTTTGAAGGTGCATGTCCTTCAACTAGAAAAAGTTTTCCTGTTTGAGGGAGGGGACCCGATGTCTCAAGGACCTGCTTTCTCTGGATTGGTTGTGTTACAGCCTAGTAAGCAACACAGGCAGATGGACCAAAGATTAGGAATGAATTCCCGAGTGCATTTCCAACTCCACCTCTCTTGCCACTCCCCAATATCACAACACTCCAGTCCTTTTTGGAGTTGTCTCCTGGCAGTCACCAGGGTTACTTAGCAGTACCCTTCCCCCATTTTTAGAAGGATCAAAAGTCTCCTCAGCTCTCATCAGTGATGTTTTTCCCTCACTTGCTCATTGAAGAGAACCAGCTGCCATCACTTTCTGCTCTGCCCCACCACGGGTGGCTGCTGTGCTGGTGGAGATGAGAAGAAACGTGGGGAGGGAAAGGAGGCAGGCAGGTATGAAGGGATAAAGGAGCTGCCAACCACTTTGAGCTCCCCAGCATCAGCAGGAGCTTCCAGCTGTGAATTTTGTTGTTTGATGCAACCACTGCTAGTCTACTGCTTGAGCTTACATCTTCCTTTACATAGCTACTGGTCCAAAACTGAGGGAAAACACTGTCCCTCCAAGGCTAAACCCTCACATGCAGCAATAACTCTGTTCCAGTACCTCCATTACACATGAGTTTAAATTAATTCTCAATTTGGAATAGAAACCAAACAAAACACAGCAGGAACTATCAGCAGCAATAACAATACTCTACATAACCACAGAAGGTTCGCTACTTTGACATAAAAATAAAAAAAAGTAGGTGGGTTGCTTTCTTTTTAATCCTTTTTTTTTTTTTTTTTTTTTTTTTTTTTTTTTTTTTTTTTTTTTTTTTTTTAAGGCAGAAAGCCAGCTTAGCAAGGTAAAAAAGAAAAACCTTAAAGCTCTTTATTACTAGAAATATATAACTGACCACCTCCCATTTCTCTTTAAGGGAGCCAGTTTGCCACCAAGTATAATTCTCAGCCTCAAGAGGAGACCTAGGAATTTATAAACCAGGCTGGGTGGGGTTTCTAGGGCATATCCCACAGAACACGGCACCAGCCATTCCACTGTGTTCACAGCCTTTTTATGGGGGCACTGGGATTTGGACAATCTTAGCCCCTCCAACAGGGGCCAAACAGCTGAGTGAGTTACCAGACCAACCAGAAGTAGGTGGTGGCTGAAAGAAACAAAGGCATATCTGCATCCTGTCTTACAGGAAAGGGACTCATTAAAAAAAAAAATAGAAGTCAAAGTCATGGGGTAGATGATTCACTGCAGGATAATGCAACACAAGTTTTGAGCCAACATGAGATGTTATTTTCTGTACAAGGCACAACATGGCTATGGGGCCATCCCAGCACAGGGGCAGAGAGGGGAACAAGGAGTTTGAGGAGTTCCCAATGGCCCTGCAGGAGCATGGACACCCTGCAGCCATGGCACCCCTCACCTCCTGAGGGGCTGGGTGCCACAACCTTCCCCTCACCTCCTGAGGGGCTGGGAGCCAAACCTTCCCAATGGCCCTGCAGGAGCATGGACACCCTGCAGCCATGGCACCCCTCACCTCCTGAGGAGCTGGGTGCCAAACCTTCCCAATGGCCCTGCAGAAGCATGGCCACCCCGCAGCCACGGCACCCCTCATCTCCTGAGGGGCTGGGTGCCAAACCTTCCCAATGGCCCTGCAGGAGCATGGCCACCCTGCAGCCATGGCACCCCTCACCTCCTGAGGGGCTGGGTGCCACAACCTTCCCAATGGCCCTGCAGGAGCATGGCCACCCTGCAGCCATGGCACCCCTCACCTCCTGAGGGGCTGGGTGCCACACCCTGGCACAAGGCCTGCCTCCCCAAGGGGCTCTCCCAGCCAAAAGAAGTCACATATCACAACTCTTTACCTCCAGAAACAGCCAAAATGCTCTAGTAACAATTAAAGAGAAAATTATTTGAAAAAAACCAATTCACCAACCTTGTACCTCCAGCTCCACAGAGTTTCTTCCTCCTACTGCAGCCCATCCCTCCTGCTTTAGCTTCTACTCACTGAAGCTCTTACTTATCCCTTAAAAGAGCAACTTTTGATTCCTGGAGGGGTGATAACCATTCCTACAGATGTCATTTACCATTCCTGGAGGGCTGATTTACCATTCCTGGAGGGGTTAACCCTCCACAGGCTGTTGCCAGGCCCTAGCACAACATGGCGCCCCAGTGTGAGGGGGGCTGCCCGCCGGCAGGGCTCACCCACAGGGTGCGGCCGCACTGGGCAATGGCCTTTGGGCGCTGCTCACCTCAGGAGAACTCCAGCACAGCACAGCCCTGGGTGCTGGGGTTATGGGGATCCCAGCAGAGAGGGGGGCATCTGCTGCAAGGGGGGCCAGGAGAAGGGTTTGACCCCTTGAGGTGGGCCCCTGGCCGGCTGTGTCTTCTGGGGTGAAGAGCAGAGTCTTCTCTGCTAATTAGCTTATTAACAAAGAGCTGGTATGCTATTAATTAGAAATGAATAGTTGGTGCCTCTGTCTCAGCTTTAGGTAGCTGGAGGAGGTTCAAACTCTACAAAACTTTATTGAGGAGCTGGACAGGAGGCAAGACTGCACGTGATGGAGGGTGGTCTCTCTCTAAACCCCAGCTTGAGACAACTTTGCTGCACAAATGAAATAAAGCTGAGGTGCCGTGGAGCAACAGTAATAGAAATAACAGCCTCAGGTTTAAAGCGTATTTAATGAGAGGGTCCAGAGCTCCCCATTTATGGTGAGCTGTGCTTCTCTTCACTGCCAATGCAAAATGTGTAGTAAGCTTAGGCAGTGACTGAGAGGGTCTTGGTTTGTGACAAAGAAAGCTCCTGCCAAGACCTTTTCTGATCCAAAACCATGCTAACTGATGGGTGTAATATGGTCTGTAGTCTTTAGACACAAAATGCCATCTTTTTCACTTATAAAATGTGGAGCAACTTGACACGTCAGCTCAGTCCCTCTCCGTGACATTCTCTGGCCAGAGGGGCCAACGCTGAGCTGAGGCTAATGTGAACAGTAGTAATTGCCTGCAACAAGCAAGGAGTTTGCAGAGATAGACCCATTAGCAGATGAGGGAGTGACTGCATGCTGCCAGAAATGCCTTTTGACCTTCAGAAGATTTGCCCTATTTTGTAAAAGCTGAGGATCAGTTGCTATGAATCTATCAGAACAAGGGAAGTTTAATTTCCCATTAAAGTGGGTCACATGAGAAACCTGGATGTGAGAGAGAGGGACTAATTTTCCCTGCCACAGTACTGGCAATGTACACTCTTGGCTGCTTCACCATGTTGCATTTTCTTTAAGCCTGGGAAAAGGTGTTAGCCCTGGGCAACAACTGAGGGTGTGACAGTAGTAAATGCAGCTGGAATGAGCTGGAATCCATAGAGTGAAATCCCATCTTCTTGCCTGAGGTTCTCCAGCAGGAATAAGTGATGCTACTGGCTGCAATAATGTTTTATTCTGGAGGGTAGATATTCAATTTAGTAAGAGTT
Organism: Cettia cetti; assembly: GCA_013401135.1. Taxonomy (NCBI): domain Eukaryota; kingdom Metazoa; phylum Chordata; class Aves; order Passeriformes; family Sylviidae; genus Cettia; species Cettia cetti. The sequence continues at coordinate 66,619 of VZUI01074050.1, forward strand.
GAGGAATGCATTTCCAGGTACTCTGGTTTTCTGCTTGGCAGTTCTATCAAAACAGGCTTGGATATGGATTTCCAGTCTTAGTGCAGCTGAGGTTTCTCTGGGAAAGATTCACAAAAACACCAAAAAAAGGGGGATTGCAGTTTGAATTTGAGCCAACATTTTTTCATTATGTACCCAACCCAGGGCCTCTATAATACCTCAAACTCCTACAAGTCCTTCTAACATGAAGGACTTACTGGCAACAGAATGTTTGGCATTAGTTCAGCTTTCTCTAAAACCTGTGGGACTTCTGAATTCTTTGTCTACTGTTTCCCTACATCCCAGCCCAAGCTCTTGGATAGTAAAAGGGTTTTGTTTTCATACTTGCTAACAGACAAGTCACAGGCTACTAGAACAAACTGATACTTCAGTGGAAAGAAACAGGGTGTGTTCCATTGTCAGAACAGGACTAAAAATGGTTAGTCAAACAGGAATTTTACATTTTAGAAAAGTCCTTAAGAGACCATCACACCCTGTACAAATAATAATAATCATCATCAAAGATATCCCAGTTCTTGTGAACACAGAATCCAGGTTTTCAGTTCTTAAAGGAATAAAACCTATTATTCTTTGGGTTCTGCATGCTTTTGGATCTCTGAGCCCTTTAAGCATAAACAAAATTTATCTTGAACTTCTAAAACTGAGCTATTGTAAATCATTCTAGAGTAACAATTTGCAGCACTTTACAGCGAAATTTCTAATCCTTACTTGAACCAGAAACAAACTGTTCCTTAATTCAACTTTCATCTGAACCAAGACAGGGAAGGAGTGAGATGAGCCTTAGGTATGTGGTGGGTTGGGTTCTCCATGGCATCTTCTTCATGGAAAAAGGTTTGGTTTTATTTCTTCTCTCCCTCTGGGCCCCTTTATGGAAGAAACTCTTGCTCCTCAGCTGACTTCCAGCATCTAAGAGTTTCCTGGAATAGCACAGGCATTATCCTATGTCTGTTATGAACTTGTGCCTTTCAGCTGAATCACAGCAATTGAGCTTGTCCTGTGAGCTTGGACAAGTTTGCCCAACTGCAAACCTCCCAGGTACCATGGTTTAGTAATCTGCAGTAATTCAGCCACTTGTAATCCTACACCCCTATCCATGGGCAGGCTGTTGAATTCTGCCTCTTGATCTACCCTCTTCTCAGTAATCCAAAGGCATTGGAATGGGCTGCCCAGGGAGGTGGTGAAGTCACTGTCTCTGGAGGTGTTTTAAAAAAGATTGGACGTGGCACTTAGCGCCATTGTTTAGTTGATAAGGTGGGTTTAGGTCATAGGTTGGACTTGATGATCTCAAAGATCTTTTCCAACCTAGTTAATTCTGTGATTCTGTGATCTCGCAGGCCATCAGCATAGGTATCCTTCCCAAAGCGTAGGGGTAAAGAAAAATATTCTTGCAGCGTTCCAGAAGGAAAACTGAGGCTCAGTAAATTGCTAAATGCCTCAGGCACTGGCCCTTTTGTGTACTGAAAAAACCTGTGGCCTTCCTGGAGGACCCGGGACCTTCCTCTGTTATTGTGCAAAACCCAAACTGAGCCACAGCTTAGTTCAGCATCCCTTCCTTGGCTGGGCTCTCTGTTCCCATTCCCCACGTGTGCCTCTCCCTCCTTGTTTTAACACCACTGCTCCTTTGCCCTCCCTCCTACACATGATTGTATCTGGCCTGAATACAGGTGTTCTGGAAGCAATTACAGCTTGGTGCAAGGAGAATGTGATGCATGGCAGCTCATTAGTTGTTTGCCATTATTATGGGAATGACTCCTTGTTTCCCTTCTGACCTCACCTATTGTCTAGGACACGAATGGATACAGGAGTGAGAAAATTTGTTTTGGCAATGGGATCTGTATTTTCCAAGGCTCGGTAATATTGAATTCTGCCCAGAAACACAAATCAGAATAATTAACCAAACAAATGCACAAAAGACCTTATCATTCCCTATTTTGGTAGCAACTATACTAACTCAAAGTCATTATTTAAAATTCACTATGCAAGTTTATTAGAAAAGTTACTCTTTTATACATTAAAAAAAATAACTTTTCCACAGGAAATGGGAGAAAAAGCAAGTTATCACTGTCAGAAGTTCTTCTAAGACATATCCAAACTCAAGATATTCATCATGAGTAATGGAAAAGTTAATACTGCAGGAATAAATTAACCACAGCATTTTAATGGCTTTATTGTGTGACAATTTCTAAAGCCCAACCAAATATCAGCTAGGAAATTCAAATGTGAGCGATATGCTCTTAAATCTCACAGTTCTGGATTTGTTTTAAAAATCCCTTCTTATGATATAAGGGTCATTTAAAATATTCTACCATGAATATACAGCTTACTTATGGGTAAAACATTTCACCATTCTTACCCAGCCACAAGCCAGCTTAATCTTTCATCTTTTCACAGAGGAACAGCAGATACATAAGTATATTTTAGGGGGAATAAAATAGTTGAGAGAGAGAGAGGGGGGGAATGTGTCAGTCTTTGAATATCTCTGTGCACAGGACTTGAGCTGACACATCAGCCCAGAGCTGTTAAACCTCCTGACTTTGGGCATAGCTGCTTGCACTGGAGGTGTTAAGAGAGTGGGGCACTGCTCTCTTTCATGTCATTTTCAGCTGGGTTTTTTTTTTGCCCTGGCCAATGCAGCTCTTTATTTCACATGCCATTATCATAAAAATATGTCTGCAAAGCCCATCCATCAGAATCAGGATTGCATTTGCCCTGGGCAAGGCAACAACTGCGTGGTCTTGAGTTAGAAACTGGGTCAGGTGCCAGAGGGCTGCCCCAGCAGGAGCTGTAGGAAGAGACCTGAGCAAAACCTCCCTCAGAAAATGAAAAGGCAAATCTCAGCAACCTGTCTAGGGGAAGGTGTCCCACCATTCTACGATTCCCTGATTTTACAGCCTGACTGTGGAGAGCAGGCTGGGCAGCCCCAGCTCTGTGACAGGGCCAAGCTAAGGCTGAGCTCAGGGATATCCTTGTCCCACTGAACTCAAATTGCCATCGATTGCAGCAGCAGCAAGATTTCACCCTCCATCCTTAAACTCCTTCTTCCCCATTTACATTCACAACCTTCTCTCTATGCAACAGTCATGGCTTTTAGGCAGATAAATATCTTACATGTTTCTCAAGGGTGTCATACGCTATTTAGTATTTTCCCTCTGGTATCAGCACCTGTTAAGCATGGAAATAAAGTGATTAGTCTTACATCTTTGGCTTCGAAAATTGATTTTAGGATACATCTCCTTATCATTGGTAGATTTGCCAACTCAAAACAATGATATTCTCTTCAATAATAAATTTTCTCAGTCTTGAAAAGTAGGAATTGCATTGGGAAATTTTCTGGATGTCCCTTTCTCATGGAATTTTCTATACCTATCAAACCATTTATGACAAAGCTCTCTGATATTATGTAGCCTTAGAGGAAATTTGTCTCTGTAGATCTAGACACGACTTAAGAAAAAAAATGTTCTTATGATGCAGGGGTGGAAAGATTAACATTTGAAAATTGAATGTTCTTTTAATAACCAGAAAGCTGGTTTGTTTGGGTTTTTTAGGACTGAAAATAACCTGGAATTTTAATCAGGATAATCAGACTGGATAAAATGTAGCACTCAACCTGCATCAGGGGATCCTTTCAGCCCTCCTGTATCCAGAAAGTGCATTGAGTTTGATGCATCTTCAAATTTGGGCTCTTTTAGGAGGAACCTTCCTCAAGGAAACCATTCTGTATACACCAAAAAACATCTGATTCTTACACTGCTTCTTTACATGCCTTTGAAATACTGTATATTATGCATGAATTCTTGGTTCATCATGTATCTTGAGATCTCTTTGTATTTCATTGTTTGTCTTCAATTTTGTATCTTGCTTATGTAAAATTCATTAAGCCTTTGTAAATATGAGGAAAAAACCCTGTTCCTTTTGCTGTCTCCCTTGGGATGCGAGAAGGTTACCTTGCCTCGTGCTCGTCTGTAATCTCTCTCTTGGGTTTAGCTTTTAATGTGTGCAGTACTCCACAAAAGAGGCAATCTAGGATGTTTTACTAGGCTTAGCCTCCACGTGAAACAAGCAGCTCCTTTTCAATTGATGGAACTGGACCTTCTAACACTAGAACAAAATATTCTTGTATTACCTTGCCTTGGTCAGCTTGTGGCCATAAAATTACCTGCTTTTGGCTGACTGGGCCTCTCAGAGGAGGAGCAAACAGCTTGCAGTGGGTCACTCTGGGGCTCTGAGGCATCACTTAACCTTCCTTCTGAGGTCCCTGGTCAGGAATGAAGGAGGGACTGAATGCTGTGAGAATGACCCACATCCATGTACTAAATTCCCTTTTTTTTTTCCTATTTTAAGTCAAAATACGACTTTAGTAAATTGAAGAAATCCTACTGGCCACACTTGGTAAAAGACTAGTGCTGCATAGTCCTGTGCCTGCCATGCAGCAGATCGTTGGTCCCCTGGGAGCTGCAATCCACTGACATTTATTAGAGAAGCTTTGGGCATGTTCAACTTTAAGCTGAACCCAGCACTGACAAGCCAGTAGATCAAAGAAGCCACAGTCAGCTCCACAATACCTTTTTTCCCCTCACGCTACTGTTAACAACATCAGATCAGGAAATCCCCAGAGCTGCAAATAGTTGGAAGCTGGAAAAGCGCTCAGGGGAAAGATCATGAGAATGGCTCGTTCCTGCTCCTCCTTAGGCATCTGTTTATGGCCACTGTTGCTGTGGGTCTCTCAGACACCAGGGTAAATGCATTCCTAAAAGATGACAAAAGAATTCCTGAGAAGGCAAAGGGGCAGAGGAGAAGGAAGGGTGGTGGGGGCTGTTGGTGTAGTGGTACCTGTACAGGAGCAGTGATGGTGGCAAAGGCTGGCACCTCAGGGATCTGCAGCACTTGCAGGCAGCACTCCCTCCCCAAGGCAGAGCAGGAGGTGTGCAGGCTGAACCATCTCACTCTGCTTGTGGCCATCATTTTACCCTTTTCCTTCTTTTTGATCAGGACAAGCATCCCTCCCATCCGTGCAGGTGATGCAGGCAGCTGATGCTGAGGAGGAGAGGAGAGGGTCTGTGCAGCTGCAGGGCAGGGACTGTGCTGTGCCAAGGGGAAGCTGTGTTCCTGTCAGGATGCTGTTAGCTCAGGCAATGCAGGTGAGATGGATGGAGCCAGTACAGCTGTTCTTGTGTTAGACACTGAGCAGAGCCCAGCAAGGAAAAGGAAAATCCAGATAAATAAGAATTATTCTGTAGTACTAGAATATTCTATAGAAATAGAGATATTTTCTAAGTAGCTGTTTTTGTCCTCATCTGGAGAATAAAAGAAATATTTTCTTCAGAGAGCTGTTGAAATCTGGGGAAGCCAAACCTGTTTTCTCAGAGATTCCTCATGTCTGGTTCCAAAAAATGGCCAAAGCGAGCTCCTAAAGCCCATGTACCACACCCTGTGTGGCAACACTGGCCAGCTGCAGCCCTAGGAAAATCTGTGCATCACAGTTTGGGCATGCAGCAAAGATAATAAGATGCTGAGAGGTGCCAGTTTTCCACTTTCTAGCAGGTTTCAAAGAGATTCAATAGCACCAAGGCAACAAGAGCTTTTAGAAAGCTCTGGTGAAAGTGTCTCAAGTGCAGATCCTGGAATGACCTGGGTGGGTGGCACATGGGAACAGCATTCCTGATTACTCTGGGAGCAATGGGAGTAAGCTGTTTGTCCCCTCTGTGCCACCCTTCCCTGGAGCCCAGCACATCCAGGGTGCTGCAAGGACATTCCATAATAAAACATCAGCTCAAGGCATTGGCTCTCTGCCTGGCACCCAGAGAGATGTGAACTTTTTTTTTGGTCTGTGGCAAAGGAAAAATTGGGTTTTTTAAGCTTTTTTCATCTTTTTTTGTAATTCTTCCCTCTAAGTAAAGAGGGATTAAAATAAAACTTCAGACCAGAATGCACAAACTAAAATACTGCTTTATTTTAGGAAGGGAGATTTTGGGAATGCTGACTCAGCTACTGGAATCAGCACTTCCCTGATTGCCCTCAGTTTGAGACCCAAATTTAAGTATTTAACTAAAATACAACAAAATGAAGGGTGCAGATGAGTTTATTAACCAGTGGGTTGGGGTGCACCTGAGAGAAGAAAACTGGTTCTGTGGAAGCAATTATTAATAATAATTATTAACAATTAACTCTTTCAGTCTAATGAAGCCTGAAAGCCAGAGATATAAAGTAATAGCAATCAAATGTTATTAAACATGCCAAGAGTCTTAAGAGATAATCATATACAATCAAGCTTCAATAGGAAGAAATAAAATTTACTTATGATTAGATCCAAGTCAAAGCAGTCAAAACAGATGCAAAAGGAGCAAGTAAATTCAGCAGAAAAAAGTCCTCAGGATATCTACTTTTATGGAAATTCAATGGAGTTTACTAAATAAGTAACTTGACTAGAAAGTGATAAAAGCTGGTCTCTGAAGGATGCAGTCAGGTTGTATGTTCTTTGGGAAATGTCATTATTTATCTGTCTAACACCATTTCAAAGCTTGTAGTTATAATATTGCCAGGGAGCCATCAGCCTGAAAGTAGAAAATGATAGTTGTTGAAGAACTTCATGAGAAACAGCTTTTAAGCCTGGAAGGCTGGGGAGAGATGGGTTTAATCACAGATCAACTTAAGGAAGAAAATAATGAAACAGAATTCCAATGCAGACAGAATGCTGTTTCAACATTTTAAAACAGTTGCAAAGAAGAGCTACAGACAACATTTCAGCTTTATACTTTATTCAAAAGATGTGAGCACATAAATTAGAAGCCTTAGTCTACCATGACAGGGTATTGGAACACTAGCACAGAAAAAGAAAACACCAGTAATATTTTCTGATTAATAAAGACAGTGAATATAGAGGGGTCTGTTGATCAGTAACTTCCAGGCAGCTTTAGGTAGGTGTCTTTGTACAGGTATGCAGCCAGCTAACACAGGAGTTGATCCAGATTGTTTGTAGCTTTCAGCTGAAATGGAAGAGAAAATGGAGTTGAATTCTGCCTCCCTAAAATCTCTTTTTCCAACTGGTTAAGAAAATAAAGCATATTTCTATCTAAAATCTCCATCTCACTGTGAACTCTTTCGCACAGTGTCATTACTTGGATGATGATGCAAAAACAGAAGAGAGGCAAAGTGTAATATTGTAATCCTTCAACCAAAGCCTTCAGCTCTGACCTAATATTGCTGGAATATTGGACAGACTTAAAATATTGGGGTTTGGAGAATCAATTTTCCAGTGGAGTGGCCGAGCAACCTGCCAGCTCTGTGTGAGCTGATGTGACAGTATCCAAAATCACCATGTCCTGCTGCCATCCCTCCCCAGCACCCTCCAATCCTGCAGCACAGACAAACTGGCTTTACACTGCCTGCTGCTGCTGCTTTATGCAAAACCCTTGCAGACCATAAACCTCATAACAAGAACAGACAAAACGGATTTGTACACTGAGGAAAAAGCCCTGGAGGTCTGGCTGTGCCTGCTGGTGACACTTGCCCTAACTGGAAACTGCTTTTCTATTGATTAATCACGGAGGAGCAAGGAAGCAGAGTGCTAATACATCCTGAGGGCATTGATTAAAGGAATCAATGCTGTCACATATTTATGCCAGATTTTCTTTCTTGGCACACCTCTTATTTTACGGTTCTGTGGTTACACAAGAGACTGGTGAGACTCTGCTTCTCCCAACACCCACTGCTGAGCAGGATTTGACCTGAGTTCATGTGGTTTCACGGGGTTTAGCAGCAGTAAGTTCAGTTGAGCTCAGCTCCTTGCTCCCCCAGTTTGTAGGGAGTTTATCCCAAACCATTTCTTCCACACCAAGGAATACATTAACCTCAGTCAGCAAGTAAGACGCCGTTAGAGACGACAGGTTGTCTTGTTCCTTCCTCTTTGCCACGAAACAAGCAGCATGAAAACACATTCAGGCTGATACATTTTTCAGGCCTTTTACAATATATACACAGCTGGTTCAGTTGACAGAACTATCCAAGTATTATAAAACATCCAAACATCACATCTTTATCTCCATCCTGGACTAGCAGGCAAAAATATTTTCATTCCCCACCAGAGAACTGGAGCATTTGTCTCCAGGTACGTTCTCTGCAGGCGTTTTCTCTAACTCTGAACTTTCTTTAGGCAATTCATAACTGTGGCATGAATGGCCAGTTCACAGCATTGACCATTACTCAGGTGAGGAGTGCAGATGCAGACAACCTGGTTGCACAGGATATTTTGTTTCTTTTTCCACAGAAACTAAAATTTCCCCTAGATTTCGTATCTATGAACATAATTCTTCATCAGGGGAGTTCAGGTAAGAAACAAGGTTTACTGGAGGTTTTGGTAGGAGCTGCACCACACCTGATGCTTTGCATTTCTTGAGGAGATTCCCTTGATAGCCAGATGAACTGAACCAGACAGACAATGTACAATAGCACCATCTGGTGACTCCCAATAATCTCACTGTTGCCCCATTGCCAAAGACAAGATCCACTAAAAAAAGGGAAGAAAAATAAGGATATGCATATTTGCGAAAAGGAGAAGGATTCAGTAAGAAATCGTTTCAATTTACAGAGCCAGTCATCTCCATATGTGTGCAATTTTTGTACTGCATGAAGGGGTAACAGCAAAAAGAGATGGTTCATAGAGGATTTGGGGAAATCTGGTTTTAGCTAACAACTGTGTGATTTTCCATCCCTAGTCAAGCAAATTCTAGCATTTAACAAAATATTCAAAAGTCAACCCAAGCCCCAGGAAAACCATACTAGGTTTGTATTTAATAACCAAGCATTTTGCACCTGTGCAACTCAAATGGGATCATCTTTCTGCTTTCACTGTGACCTCTTTGGGTTTAAGATTGTGTCCCATAGATGAAATCTGCAGCCTTTGGGTGGAAGGGGCTGACATGGGAATGTTGTTCTGGGTGTTCTCTGGGAGACAATGCTGCAATCATAAATTCTGGTGAAATAATTACAGAAATGTTCTCTTTCTGAACATCAGCAAGGAAGATGTCCTTAAAGGATTTAATAGAGCTCCCAAATTCTTTAGCTTCACTTATTCCTTGCTGGCATCACCCAAATTCTGAGCTGAATTTTGTAAGCACCCAGCCCAGCTTTCTGCTATGAATGTGATGTGATTAGAGACAACACCCAGGCAACAAGCTGATGCTTGGGTAAATCTATCCCCTGAAACAGAAAAGACTGAAAGGTTTCTGTAAGAGCACAGGAGAGGTGTGGAAAAGTCCAGGAGCTTCTTACATGGTTATGTGTTTGGTTATCACTTGGAAACGAATTGCAGGAGAAATATTGAAGAAAAACCTTCAACTTGCTGTGACTACAGCTATGTTTATTTGGAGTAGTTGAGCACAATAAGATTTTCTGTAGAGTTAAAGCCAAAGGAGAAAGCTTGGGAATTTAAGCAGCAGTCCCAGACCTGATGAGAAGTCACTGGAGAGTGAAGCCAGTAATTACAAGGTCATTGTACATCTCAGGGGTCTAAATGATACCCTTAATGCATTTTTGTGCTGCACAGGGATCCCAAAAGATTTCCATTACTCTGCTCATATCAGCTGGGACGTGTGTTTGGTGTTGTGCCATGAATTCCTCACTGACAGCGCCACGTGATTTTACATTGGCTTTTCAGGTGCTCTTTTTAATATTCAGTTTTGTTGAAGGATGCATATGAAGGGACATCTTGCTGAAGATTTTTCATTTAGGTACATCTCAAAACTGTGAAGAAACCATTTTGAGCTGTCTTCTGTGGCTAAGAATAAATTATTGTCCTTTTGATTTATTATATATGTACCTGGTACTGCAATGACCTGCAGCCAGCAGGAGCTCAGACTTTGACTGTAATACAACATGCATTAGTTTTCTCTATTCATGAAGAGTGAACAATCTGCTCCTCTGCTATATGTATATTCATATTCATATTTTTTTATTGAGGAGAGAAATTGGAAATATCCAGAGAATGGGATAGGAAACTATTGACTGAATGCCAAACACCTTTCCAAATCAAAATAAAGAACTAATAATCCTCATTGTGCCTGTCAGCTGTAGCCAGGTTAATGGTATGATGATAAAAATAAACAAGCTGTTCCACAAATTGGCTGTACCGCATTATGGAACTCATAATGCCCCACTTGTTGTTGGTCTTTCCTGCTGATTTTTCCATTTTTGGGGGCAGCAGAGATTTTTCTGTGTTGCTTGCCATGTGAAATAGGAATTCCAGAGATTGGCTGTGGCTTAGTACACTCTGTACAGCTGATAGATATGTGTGTGTGTGAAAGAAGCTTTGCACATCATTACATCCTCCAAGGGCTTGAGCCATCCAAATCCTTTGGGCTGTGCCAGTTCCCTCTTTTCCAGGGAAAAACAGACAGAAAATGCTGGTGCAGATGTAGGAGATTTCTTCAAGGAGACAGTGTTTTATTTTTATTCCATAGTGTCATCCTCTGGTGAGCTCTTGACTTCTTGTCTGGGATCCATGAAACATCATTTTGACTACAGAGAGCCATTTCAGGATGCTTTATTGCACCAAAACCATCAGCACAAGAAGAGGAATATATTCTGGTTCCCATTTTTTGTCTGGTCCCATGTGTGCTGCTATCCCTCACATTCCTCTGCTAAATACACAGGGGGATGAGTGCGTGGGTGTAAATATGTGTTATTTCTTTGTTTAGCTGAGAGTGAGGTCTGACACACAAGATTTGTGGTGTTTCCCACATCTTCCTGTCAGGAATGTGTGCAGGGAGGGAAGGGGCATTATTTAGCTCTTTGTAACAAGGGGTAAGATTTGAGGAGAAAGCACAGCAAGTCCCAATACAAAGCACCAGCCCCTCACTTCCTGCTGTCTTGGTTTGAAATACAGATGTCTGCTAAGGAAGGCAGGAGCTTCCCTTGAAATAGAGAATGTAAACCCCCTCCCTCCTAATTATTATAATTTTGAAATTAAGGGGCTCTCAGGAAAAGACATGGGAATAGGAATAACAGTTCTTTACTAAGAAAATTAAAATAAAAATGTAGTAGTACAAAAAACCAAACAAAAAAAAAAAAAAAGAAAAAAAAAAGGGAAACACTGAGTCAGAACACACCTGATCCCTGTTGGTCAGGGTGTTGGGAGCAGCCCAGCCCAGCCCTCCTGCAGTGCCAGATGTGGCTCTGTTGGAGCAGGGATGATCCTGTGGCAGGGTCCAGTGGTGCTGAGATGGCTCCAGTCTCCTCTGGAATGCCCTGCACACAGGCTGTGCTGCTGCTCTGATCCCAGGGTTTATCCAGCAGGAATGCTGGGCTCCTCCCCTGGCTGCAGCCTCTCCCCATGGGATGATGGAATTGTCTCAGCCCTGCAGTGAGC